>DF239131.1:144721-271962 GCA_000507305.1 Breviolum minutum Mf 1.05b.01
TTGTTGTTGTTGTTGTTGTTGTTGTTGTTGTTGTTGTTGTTGTTGTGACTCCGACTTGTAGATTTTTGAGGTTTTTTGGATGTGTTTTAAGCAACCATCAACACCATGAGGCATTCGCCCTATCTTTCTTGGCGCACTCTTCGGCGCTTATGCCATTTACGAGAGGCACAGTAGCTAGCTAGCTGATAGCTGCATTGGTGGAACTTGATGTGCAATTGAAGCAAACTTGGCCCGACAGGGTTTGCATGATCGAGTGAAGCAGACGCGCCAGCCTCAAAAGTTGGACATGAAAGCCCTCAGGGTCTGGAGATGAGTGGAACACATTGACCAGCAGCATTTATTTCTTTATTTCAGGTTGGGCACAGAGTATCGGGAAGTTTTTGCCAGCTCCCCCTTTGCCTCATCCTTGCACCTACCAGGCACGGTATGTCTGAAGAAAGCCGCACAAAAACAAGTTGCCTACTGGATGTTTGCCGCGCTAGCCTTTTTGTGCGCTGATGGCCACATTTTCATTTTAGCATTGAGAAGGTACATCGGCTCGCCTCAACAGTCGCTGAACTCAAGGAAGATCAAGGAAGGATGGTCAGGAGTCTGATGCTTCTGCAGCCGGAAGGGTTATGACTTTCCCTGCGACTCAGGTTGGTTCCAGAAGCTCTCCGCCTGCCTAAACCGGAAAGAAATGCCGCCTTTCCTTGCGGCTGCAGCTTTGCAGGCAAAAATCAGATGGCGGCCCAGCCTGGGCACCTGAATTCATCACATGGATACACATGGTAGACGGTAGGATCCTTAAGTGTGCTTAGGATGGGGTGAGCCCCCTTTCATTTTGGTGGTCAAACCCAGTAGTTCACCGCAGCTGTCAGCGTCGTGCATCTTGCTGCAGTTGCTTGGTGCGCCAGATGCAGCAGAAGCTGCTGAGACTCGGCCCAACTGTAGGACTAGGATGAAGCTGCCACACACTCGCCACCACCGACTCGGACGTGTTCAACAGAGAGTGGCATTTTGAAAGTACGGTTGCAACACTACAACTTTTCAGATTCTGGGGCCCCGTACACGACATTTTGTCCAATTCCATTTGTAAGTCTGGGCTCAGGCCAGAGCTGCTATGGACAGCCCGACTGTTGGCAAAGGCTTGCCGCTTGTCGAACTGGGACCTCATAGCGTCGATTCCAACTGTCGATTCCCTTTGCCAGGTCTCGATGCCAGCCCGGATTTGACCACAGCCAGCACAATTGCAGTAACTCGGCATATCAAATGAGAAAGGTGAATACTTGGACTGGGGAAACGAATAACTTTTAAATACATGGAAATCATGGCATAGCATATGTAGCATGGCAGCTTGAGAAGCATTGAGAATAGTGGGGAAACATATTTTCAGTTTGCCTTTTGTCCTGTTCACTTGAAGATAACCACTGGACTTGCCCGAGACCTCCTGTCAGGCATCAAATGGTGCCACTGATGAGCTTGAGGAGTTTGGCTTTGGAGAGAGTTGCAACCCCTTTGACAACTTCCCACTTACTTTCTGACAGTGTATGGCATGTTATGTTGTCCTGCTTCATTTTCTTCGAAATATTTGTGCCCTGCACGTTTGGGAAGGATGCTGGTTTTGACATCGACGACCTTTATGAGGAGCGCAAGCTTCATTCAGATGTTGTGGTGAGTACATGCATCAAGAAAAGGGTTTAGTAGTGTTTAGTATGGATATTTGTGCTTGCCAGGAGGACCCAAAGTTTCTGGAGCTTTGCCCTGACAATGAGGGTGAGTCCCTGAACGAAGGAGGCTTGGGATTGAGCTGGCGTGGCAATCTTTCCGGGCATCTCGGGGCAAGTCTGTTGTGTCACCCTGTCGCTATTCGGCCAAGGTCTGCACTCTGATGAATCTGCTATGATAAGCTAACCTTTGCGCGTGCAGTTGGAAAGACTGCAGTTTGACAGTAGGATGTTTAGGCTCTGGGCAGTTTTCCAAACTGCCCCAGGCATGCCAAAGTCGTCTAGTCTGATAGCTTTTGTCTTAGTAAAAATATGTAAAGTGGTGAATGTAGCAAGATTTCTTGTACACTTCACTTCACTAACTCAAGCAGTTGGAGAGACTGCGGGTGACTTTGGCTTTGGATGGCTTTAGACTTGCATCCATGCAAGCTCCGCATTACATGGCAACCTTGGGATGTCGCGGACACAGATCCAGGTTCTTCTACTTACTCAAGTCATGCTTTGTTTTCATCATTCACTTCGAAGACTTTTCAATCCATGCCATGGCTATGTGAGCATGCGTCAGCAATCCGAGAATGTACCGTTCTCTGCAGCTCATAGGAGTTGCATGAGGGCTGCCAGCTGCAAAATTGCATTCGGGCTGTAATATTCCAACTCTCCATGGATTTGTTGTGGCGCCTGCGCACTCAGACAAAAGGGCATGCTTGCCCAGCTGCTCTCTTGGTTTGCTGATCCTGAGTGACTATAAGGGAAGTCCCTGAACAGAAGCACACATCATGTTGCACCAGGCTTTGCCAGCCAAATTTTACAACATTTGATTTGAAACATGTCTGCCTGCCATTGTCTGCATTGTGTTGAAAAGCCGGTACCTAATATGACTACGATATGGTCTAATGTTTCCCAGCTTTAACTAAGAGGAGACAATCAACTCTTGCAGGAGTTCGCCTGGAAAGCTCCATGCACAAGTTACTAGTGAACCAGCTCAAGATGTGAGGCGGTTTCTGATGATTGGGGTCCTGAATCCGTGGCACTTCTGCGGGGAGAAGTCCAGCTGCAATTGATTCGAGTCCATTTTGATTGATCAAAGCGGTCGTACGTCTTCAAGCAGGTCCTGTAGAGCATGCCGAAGTGTGACATAGTGCGACGCCAAGACAGCGCAGCTGTCTGAATGTTGCGTGTCGGCAAGGCCCCTCTTGCAGAGCTTCACGGCCGCGGCTTGCGCGTTCATGCTGGCAATATTAGTGCCGCTGCAGGCACCATGTTCTCGCGGGAAATCTATACGATGTTGTATGATTCAAGAAACCAAGAAAAAACACTATGGGCAGTCAGTATGGGCCTGGGGGGTCTATGGGGTCTACGAATGCCTGATGCGGGTCCACATCACTTGACCAACTTGAGACAATGACTAGTCAGGCGATTCAGCCAGCGCAGGCCTGGAAGAGGGCTTATTTAACGTGAGTGCCAGTGAAACGCTGGTGTCACTAACTTGTTTCGAAGTGATGCACTGTACTTGTATCTACGTGATCTACCTGCAGGAATCTCAGCAGAAGTTAATGCTCTTTTTGTCCTTGTAACAAGTGTTACTATTGTGCAATCTGGCATTTGGTTGGACATCCTAGTAACTACAGGCCTTCGAGGATCTCACAGCAGGAGAAGCTCTATCAGTCGATTTGTGCGGCTCTTGGCCTTCGATGAGCCGTTGAACTCCTGCAACGTCCAACGCCATTTTGGGAATGTGCTAAGCTAAGGTTCCAGCAGAACACGCCAGGGGTCGTGTACATCACAAATGAGGCACAACTTTTGCGGCTGCCAAATGCTGCCAATGTTCGAGAGATAAGGATCAATCGAATCCTACAGTCCTACCGGACAGTTTTATCTTTCATCAGTTCTTATGCTGGTATTTCAAATTATGCTGATTATACCAATATATTGTAAATATGATTACTTTATCTAGACTATATACGTCCGTGACCGGATGCAATCTACTGTAGTTCTTTGTGCCTTCCTGCATGGGAACTGCTGCTGATCCAGGTCTTCAAGCTCGCAAACACTCGAAAAATGGAGATTGAGGCGTGAATCCTTCCTGGTTCAGATGGTGAAACCAAAGCAACAAAACAGATGGTGAGAGGCTGTTCCAACAGGAAGCGGTAGTGGCTGGGCCTGAAGCCAAGCTTTATTTTCAGGCTTTTGCATGCACCGGGGACATTTGGACTTCTCATATTTTGTTATTATATGTTACCAGTAGTACCCGGACAAGCCGGGGGCGGAAGTTTCCACCCTATAAAGAGAACATAAACCTATAAGAACACTTGGGCCTATAGAAAAAAAGCATCCACCTTCCGTCTCACTGACATGTATCAACCTCAGCGGCAGCATCCCGATTGTTGTGCCGATGTAGTTCAGGGATGGCACAGATGTTTGAACAGTTCGCGATATGTAAGTGTCTCGTTGATGGACAAATTGCATGCGGGTGCATTTGGGTGTGAGGGCACCGGATTTGATTTGCAGCAAGGTTTTCGTGACATTCTTCCCTTGAATATATTTAGGGGTTATCCTTTCATGTATCTTACCTATAAAAGGCTAAACTAGACCCTGTAACATACGACCAGAATCAAAAAACTTCAACNGTCTATGATGATCAAGGCCACATTGTCACGAACTATCATGTCATCGAGAGCCTTGGACCAGCATCAAGACATGAAGAATGGACGAGAACTATTATATATAATATATACAAGGATGCAGTAGGATCAGAGCTGTGCAATCTGAATTAATATGAATTTCTCATTAAAGTCATGTGCAAGAAGCACCTCCAATTTTTTCGACATCAATACGGGCATGTCGGACAAGGATAGTCAATACCGTCAAGTCTTCGGCACCCCCTTTGAGGAAGTCAAGCTTCGTTACTGTGAAGTTTATCGAGGGCACTGAGGTCGAAAGTTGCTGAAGTCATTTGTTTTTTTGCTTCACAGAATATGTTCTTATGCTTTGTCAGCCGACATTGAGTCACTGAGTAATCAAATCATCGCAAAATGTCATTGGAGGTAGTGGCCAAGGTTGTGGGTGCAGACCCCTACAGCGACGTTGCTGTGCTGCAGGCAACCTTCGGAGTCGCCGTTGTTGGTTTGAGATGACAGTTGTTGAGACCCTTACTATCCCTGTCTAAAATTTCTAATGCTTTCAGTCTGGCCTTCAGGGGTTGTGTCAATTTCTTACCTAATTACTTCCGTTTCATCATGAACTCAGATTCCGCTTGACAATCACATGGCTCCAGACCTATCAATGAAAAGACGTTTGACAGTCGCTGCTGCGTGGCATTGTGCACATATGGCGCGACTCCTACGTTTGCACTTCTTTTGCACGCTCTCATTAGCAGTTGCCTGGGAGGAGAGCGAGTGTAGCGGCTCCTCATGCGGTGCTCAGTTTTTGCAATTCCAGGCCGAAGCCAGAAGTGCACAGAACCCATGGCCACACGCTCGGGGAAATCCATCCCGAGGGTCTGCGGCTTCTGGCGTCACACCAGAAGCATGGACGAGTCACACTTTGGCATGGACTTGGCATGATCCAAAAGGCAAATATCATAACCTTTTTGCTGGAGGGCCCGTTATTGACCAGGACAAGAACTTTTACCAGACCACCGCCAAAGGCATTTATGCAATCAACTCTGCAGGGCAAGAGATTTGGCATTATGAGCCCTCTGGAAGGTCCAACAACGAAGTCACCCTGGCAGGAGACTTGGTCTTGGGCACAAGCATCAATGGCACTGCTTTTGCAGTGAACCGGCTAAGTGGAAAAGAAGTTTGGGCGAGCAAACTGGCAGAGACTGCTGGTGGAGATTGTGGATATCCTGGAGCTTCTAATGGAGTCTTCGTGGCAGCTGCCGACATGCCGCCACCCCCATCGGGTGGAGGAAACCTTCGGGTTTTTGGCCTTGATGTGAAGAACGGCACAAAGATGTGGGAGTACGACCCGGATATGCCACTTGGCTTAGCACATGCTATCCATTTGGTTTTGAGATTTTTGAGGTTGGATATCCGGAGAAATACGGAGGCAATCAAAGGTCTATAACCTGCAGGTATGTAAACATTGTGTAAACTATACTATACCAGTATAGTTCGACACGCCTATTTAATACGCAGAGCTTAGGTGTCTAGCCGATATGTTTAATTTACTCCAAGATTATAGATAAGTACAGTGCACACAGATAGAAGGGAGCACATTTCTCCAGACCTCGAGTCACTAGAGGCCAGTGTGGAATTTTTCCCCATTATTTCCGGGTGACGGCACAGTCGTGTTCATGGACTTCGCTGGTGGGATGTATCGCCTGAACTTGATGACCGGCGCACAGATTTGGAGGACATTACCGGCAGACACAAGGGACACCTTCACGGACGGTGGTGCGGGGCTTGGACCCAATCAAATGGCCTACAGCTGCAGTAATTTGGGGGTTGGAAGTGAAGGATCAGGTGGTGTTGCAAGAGGCTTCCACTTGTCAAATGGCTCAATGGCTTGGGAAAAAAAGCTTCCCATGCCTTGCAATAGCTATCCATCAGTTGGTCACCTGGAAGGTGTAGAGCCTTTGGCCGTGGTGGTTACACCAGGCTCGTTCATGGGACAGGAGAACTTGCATGGTGAAGTGCTGGCCCTGGATGCAACAACTGGAGCCACTATTTGGAGCCATGAGGTGAAGCCTTACAGCGGGCCTGGGGGCCAGGCTGCTGGAGATGCCGAGGGATTTCCCACTCGAGCAATAGAAAAGATCCAGCCCATTTGTCTGCCCGCACACTGGAGTTCTCCATTGATTGATGGCAAAGGCATGGTGATTGCAGGCCGTTCGGATGGCAGCATGTACAAGCTCTACGGTCCTCAGAACAGCTTTAAGGGGTCAATCTCCAACATGTCTGTGAACAACGGCACGGTGGCTGAAATCATTCCCCTGGGCTCAGCCTTTTTGCATGGAGCACTAGCTGCAGCTCCCGGCATTTTTGCCATCTCCTCCTGTGACACCCTCTATGTCTTCAAGAAGTAAAGTGAGCACGGAAGCCTTGGAGTGAGAAAATATATCATCTAACATCCTAGATCTTACCAAGTTTCAAGCTGGTGCAACAGCCACTTACAGCAAAACATTTCACTCAGATTGATCGCCTTGTAAATCTTCAACAAAAAAGGGGGTTGGGCATGCCGCTGCTCCAGTCATGCCCACCAGCGTGCAATCCCTAGAGCACTGTCCGTGGTGCCAACTGTTTCAGGTTGACCTGCCGGCCAACCGCAAGTCCTTGCTGCGGCCTTTGCAGAAAGGTGCGCTCGTGGCGCTTGCTCATGTCTTGGCCAAGTGTGGCGATGAATGCTTGCCAGAAAGCCAGACTTTAGATTGCTCGCAGGCATGTCAGCCAACCTGAGGGTGGGCCAGGAAGTTTTTGCAATCGGAAATCCGTTGCTTGCCTGAAAGCCGGAGTCAAAATGTTTATGGGCCCAGGGCCCATTCCAGCCAAGACATGGCAGCATCGCATGTTATTACAGCCAGGTTCGGCTTGGACCACACACTCACCAAGGTGCAACGTGTATACTTATCAGTTCTCTCAGTCACATGGTGTATGCCTCCGGTGATGAGTAATCCATGTGATTGGGTTGCATTGTCCTGTTGGCATCCAATCATGCGGCCATTGGATTGAGCTGCCAGGGAATTGTGTCTGGCGTTGGCCGCACAATCCAGACTTGAGCTTAAGCGGATTCCATGACAAGCAAATTCACGGCAGCTACAGCTGTGAAGATGCAATCATTTTATATTCTATGAACCGGGACCTGGTATCGTTGCCAGTACAAAGTTTTGGTACAGACAAGTACTTTCATGTTGCTGTATATGCTACTATGCTTGTCTAACAACTGAGATTCCTGTATACAACGTTTCATAATAAGGAGCGTGGGTGGTCGACCTATCCAGGGTGCCATCCAGACCGATGCTTCAATCAACCCCGGGTTATGTACTCAGACTTGTTTTCAGCAATTTTAATATTGTTTTTGGACTTAAGTCGTAATTTGATGAATGTTTGTGAAGATTTGGTACTATTTGGTGATTGGCCCTTCATCATCCGAGTTAATGAACCATATGTGGCCAAGGAACAGCGGTGGGCCTCTCCTGAACTCCCGTGGCCAGGCAATGTACCGTAGAAACTACTTCCAGACAGGATTTGATGGATTTTTTGATCATGCAATAACACAAAAGCTATCTTGAATTCTAGAAGCGGCATTTGAACCAATGACAAAATGGTGATTCAACGATATTGGCAGTGACATGGTAGGTTTTGAAAAATGGGCCCATTGCGTTCGGAGGTCATTGGCATGAACACTGTGATCATCTCTCCCAGTGGTGCTTCCGCGGGCATTGGTTTTGCCATCCCCAGCGACACGGTCTCTGCACGAGTGGCAAGCATATTGAAGCTCAGACCTAAGAAAACAGACAGCTGAGGGTTGGAATCTGTTAAGCATTTTACTGGTATGCGCATGCTGTGTGCAAATTCAGTTTTTGCAGATTCTGAGGTTTGGCTACGTGAAGAGGCTGTGGTACATTGTGAGACAGATGCGGTTTTGAAATTCTTTGTACTGCTACGATTCCAAAGGTGTCACGTTGAAATTTGGTTTGTGATGATTGTGATGAATATCTTGGTTGTGTATCATGAAAAACTCTGTGGCATTGCAAGCCTGGCCACAGGGCTGGGCTCGGCCTGTATCTAGGGCAGGCATGGCCGGGGTGGAGTGTCTACCTGACTGGCCATGACTCCGCGTTGAATGCACAATGTAGATAGTATAGATCCAGATGCTGGCAGAAGTGTGCTAGAGAATGAAGGCATAGAGACTAAGAGCAACATTATGTCAGGGTTGAAAACTGCCCTTTCAAAATTGCTGCGTGCTTCCCTCATTGCTCATTCTCACTGTTCAGGATGGGCTTGCACAGCGTTTGTCAGGACAGTGCAAGCTGAACACTTCTCAAGTCAGACAGGTTCAAGGTGGATACTCAAAATGGATTCAAGTCTGTCACTATTCTGAGAACTCACTGCAGGAAGACCAGGAGGTGTGGTGGCTGGCTTGCAGACCAAAAGTGCGGCTGGTGAGGCTCCAAATCTGGTGACATAGTCTGTCGATTCCCGGCTCTTGCAGTTCTGCTTGCACCAATTCAGCACCAGCAAGATTGCGGAGATAGATGAGAGATGATGATAGTAGAGATATGATTCGCTGTGACGCAAAATGCACCAGGTTGCAATGGTCGAAGGAAGTTTAAATAGCAAACTTCCGACAATATGGACAGTTGAAAAGCAGAGTAGAGTAGTCAAGTCAGCAGAAAGAAGATGCAATAGCGCGAAAGTCAGAAGAAAGAAGATACATCCGCGCCAAATGTTAGAGAAGTCGCGAAATGCTGTGTTTTTTCAATGATTCGTGTGTCGGGTCAGTCGAAAAGTAGGCCTGCTAAAGCNCAAGTAGTCAATTAGCAGTTAGTCAGTTAGTCAGTCAGTCAGTCAGTCAGTCAGTAAGTCAATTAGTCAGTTCGTCAGTGAATCAATCTATCAATCAATCAGTTAGTCAGTGGGCTAGTTAGTCAGTTAGTCAGTTCATCAGTTAGTCAATCAGTCAGTTCGTCAGTTAGTCAGTAAGCTAGTTAATTAGTTAGTTAGTCAGTTAGTCAATTGGTCAGATAATCAATTAGTCAGTTAGTCAGGCAGTCAGCCAGTCAGTCATCACTTAGGCAATTATTCAGTTAATCAGACAGTCAATCAGTCAATTAGTCAGTTAGCTAGTTAGTCAGTTTGTCAATGTTTTTGCTCTGACATCCGTCACTCACAGCAATCAATCTCTCCTATACGTTTCCTATTCTTGAAACTTCCGCCACCGCCTTGTGCGGTACTACTGGGATATGCCATTATATGTTTGTTGCATTTCTTGCGGTTCTTGCAGTTTCTTGTCAATATAGATAGTCGGCCAATCCCCCACTCGACTGCTGCAAGGCAGGAGTAAAACCCGGCGACATTCTTCAAGAAATAGATGGCCGACGCATTGCGACTGTGCCTTCATCTCAGCCCTTGAGAACTTCCAAGATGGGCAAATGGTATCAATTCGTATCAAATTGGAAGAAGATTGTTGATGAAATTGCTGCAAAAAAAAAAGACCTACTGATGCACGGCAGGAATGACATTTATGCGTCACTGGATGAGCACCAGCCCGGCGACACCGTGAAGGCCAGCTATGGCTTTCCGCTTGCCAGCAGGAGGTGGAACACATGTTGCGTGGTGTTGATGTGGAAATGGAAACGGTCAGCAGGTACGACTACTTCGGCCTGACAAGCCTGAAGAGCTAGGCACCTTGACACCTGGTTTGGATATGTTTGGATAATGTTTGGAATAATGCTTGACTTGAATTTGTTTCCAGGAATTGAACCCGGAGATTGTGGGAGTTTCTTTCCTAAGAAGCAAGCCCCTTTCAATGTGCCTTTCAATATGCCTTTCTAGCCATTGATGGCCCACAGGTGAAGCTTTGTTGCTATGCGAGACAGTTGGCTCCAATGACGCCCTGATGCCACTAACTGTGGAGCATGGACGGAGAAGGGCCTACAACCGGCACAGACCGGAAGAACAAAAGATCCAAAAGAACTTCAAACAACAAAAAGTCTGTGAGTGGAAAAGGGAAGCCTCAATCAACCAATCTACAGGATCCTGATCGCGTGAATGGTGGGCCTTTGCGAGATTTGCTTACATCTTCACTGCCTGATCCTACACAGCTAGAGGCTGTGCAGACATGTTTGGAGCATGTCCAGATTTTGGCTCGTCAACTCTTGGGCGAGACTGCGGCAGTCGTGGTGCAAGGCTCCTATGCTCAAGGGTTAGCCCTGCGTGGCTCTGATTTAGACATTGCCGTCATTGTGAGAGATGAAGAGGGTGGGAGTTCGAGAAGCTCGAAATCAAAAGGCTCCAAGCGTTCAAGAGGTCAGCAGATGGAGCCAGATGTGGTCCAGCGGCAGCAGGCAGTTCAGTGCTTGCAGCGGCTCGCACACGCGCTGAGTGATGCCAAATTGGATGAAATACGTATTGCTTTAAGAATCTTCTCCGCCAAAGTTCCTGTCCTCCGGCTCCATTGTGGAGCGAAAGGTGAGAGAAATGTTGTTGTAGATGTGTCTGTAGGTGGGAGCTTGCTAAGAGGCGCATGCGATCGTGCCGTGTATGCAGTGTTGGAACAAGACCCTTCCAGTGGCACGGCAGCAGCTCTGTGCCGACTGGTGAAGCTTTGGGCAAAGCGACGAAAGCTCACCAACACTTTGAAAGGTGGTCTCAGCAGCTTTGCTTTTGTCCTGCTCACTATCTTTTTCCTACAGCGGAGATCGGTGAAGGCTGCAAAAGGGCAGTGCTCCCTGCCTTCACAACTCTCAGTGACAGGGCAGCAAGCCAAACCAGCAAATCCAGAAAACTGTTGTCCAGAACCTTTGGGACTTCAAGTTCTGGTGTCAGAGGAGGAGCTGATTGAAATGTTGGTGGAATTCTTCAAGTGGGCAACAGAAGAGCTACCCAAATTTCAGAACCGTACAATTTCCATTGGCTCCGCTACAGCCCAGCCACGGACAGGCCGTTACCATCCCCTTTTCTTGGAAGTGCCATTCTCCCCTGAAGAGAATGCAGCTCGATGTTTGCGGATCGATGTATGGGAAGGTGTGATTCATCAAGAACTCAACCGAGGCAACCGCTTGGTAAAGCAGCTTGCAACGTCCAAGTCGTCACGTGAGTCACGCCTCTCGTTGATTCGGACTCTCTTCTCAGCTTCTGATGGGGGCAACTTCCAGGCCGAGGTGGCCGAGGTGACCGAGGCCCCCGAAGTGGACGTGGAGAGAGAGGACAGCAAGACGGCTCGGCGCAGTGCCAAGCGGCGAAGGAAATTCGAGCGAAGGCACCGTGCACCTCAGGAACAGGACGCATCCAAAGTGATGCCAGAAACTGTAGCGCCTGTGGATCGGTGGTTGGGTTTGCGTTCTTTGCTGGACCCACGCTGATGCAAAGTGACGCTATCATCGGCGGAATGTGTTTATACATGTTTATACTTATACAATGTTTTATTTCCAGTTTCACCCTGTGCTACTGTGCAGGTCGAAAGGGTTTGATTGTTGGGGTGGTCGGTGGTGGAAAGTGGGCGAGGCCAACACAATCCTAGCCTCTCAATTTTACATGCTTGGGACGCCCCTTTACTCAGTAGCAGTCATTTGATCAGGCTTTCGCATCCTAGAATCCCATATTGAATCCAAATTGAGTTTTAGCTGTGAACCATGTCATGGCCATACTTCAACCCAATGCAACTTGACTAGCAAGGACACAGCGTCCAAACCAATGAGTGATGTTAGTATGATTGAACGGCTGCCTGACTGCCATGCGCAGAAACTGGGGTAGACAAATCACATCGGAATGGCATGGCATAAAGGAAGCATGTGGGAGCAGTCGGAGCAGTCAGATATTTTCCCGTTAAACTGCCGCATGTTTGGTTCAATTGGCTTGGCCCAGGACTTCCTGACACTCGGATAACCTTCAACCAGGTCTCCCTGGATATCCGGTTGAAGGAGGCCTGGGACATCTTCTTTGTTTGGTAAAAACATCTGCAAAGGGTGCAAAACGCCTCCAAACTCGAGATTCCAATTTTTGAGAGCTGCGGCTGTTGCATCCTATTTGCAGTTATATATATTTGCTTGCAGGTGCAGGAGCAGGGCCAGCAGGGCTGAAAGCCAGAGATCCAATCGGTTACTTTAGAACTCACGCACCGCCGTGAAAATTGAAATTTCGTGTAAATCCAGCGGATTACTTTGATTCCCTGTCTTAGATAGTCTTATTTATTTCCAGGGCTGATCAGATTGCCATGCTATCTGAGCTCTGCAACTATTGATCACTTCGGGCTGGTTTCAAAGCATGCAGCCCTGAAGGTACAGACTCCAAAAGACCGGAAGTAATGACCCAGAAAGGTATGAAACTTCAGGAAGTCACTGCCACGCATCATCACAGTAGTGGTATGTGTCGTAGTGTGACACATTAAAATCATGACAAAAATTGAAAGACATGACAAGACAAAGGTATGACAGTATGTGCAGTCTGTATCGTTTTCAATACCGCATTTTTTGGGGTTCAAGGCACCAGCCGCCAGCCGTTTCCTCAGTGCTATCCCGCCACATTAATGCTCAGAGTTTTTCGATTCTAATGAGCACGCCCTGGTGGTGCTGGATTTTTTTTGTTTGAATACGGGGGACGGGAACACCCCCTTTGGAGCTTGCATTCCACTTTGGCAATGAATGTCGAGGCTGGTCAGAAGCATCTCCAAACCCAGCTTCCAAATATACTTTGACATGTGCACAGGGTACATGGGTATCCTAGCTGGAACGATGAACTCAGGGGATCTCATTCACGAGCTGCCATGCTCAACAACACAGTTCTCATCAGTTCTCCCACTTCCAGGGTCCAGAGGAGAACAGAACTTCTGCTTCGGTGGTGTTGGCATGTGTTGGCATGTCTCATTCGGGTAATTTTGTGAAGGGCCCATGCTATACGATAATCTATGATAGAAGAATGTCACCACTGGGCCAAACTGTTGCAATGGCCAGGCTGAAGGAAAAGCACGCCTCCAAAGATGCAATTCGCTCAACCATATGTCAGCTCAGGGAAGAGGCAATGAGCGGCGACAAGTACTGCCCAAACTAGCCTTGCATAGCCCAGTTTCAATGCTATCAGGCTCTTTTGGGAAACGTTTTCGCCTCAGAATATTGCAACTGAATAGCAGAGGAGATGAACTTTGAACCAGGAACCTTTTATGCAAGTCATGGTGTCACATTTTCATAGCATGGCAAGGCTTGCATGCCATTCTGTTGTACCAGACGTGACAGGCGCAACTACTCCAACATGTCATCACACAGCTTTCAGGTCTTGAATTCCTCGAAACATGACATCATATCCACATATTACAACGACCAACGGGACCGAAAGGAGATTTAAAAGAAGGTAAGCAGCACTGCAGCACTAGCATAAGCAGTGAGGGGAGTTAGCCAAACATATCCAAACATGTGAGGCAAAGATTCGACAATAATCCTCCACGTAGTTTTCATCAAGTCATCAAGTCATACCTTTCAGCAATGGCTCCTGGAAAGCCACGAGTGCAGTTCCGGGTCATGGAGGGTGCTGAAACCCTGGGACTCCGTGCTTTGCGACGGGAATTTGGATTGTATGGAGAGGCAACTATTTGGGTTTGTATGGATTTGGGTGATATATGTTACATTTCAGTTTTCATTGTTTTCATATTTTGATTTGAGATGGTCTGGGGTTTCTCAAGAGTTCTGAACTCGGAGCCTTTTGTATCCTGTCATAATCTTATTTTCTGCAACGCGCTGCAGCTTTTTAGATGCCATTGATGCTTGCTCTTTTGCGTGGACCGCCACAACACTCTGAAGCTGTGCCAGGTGGTTTGTGCACTGATACGAGTGGATTCAGCAAGGCAGCCGCTGAATGTAGAAATCGAATTCTCGAGTAGCACCTTGATGGAAATTGTGTGACATGCACATAAATTCACAAATTCGTTGACTTTCCTTGTTGGGTGTTCACAAGCTTATTTTGAAATGCTTCCTTTGCCTTGTCATTGAAGCTCAGGCAAGTCTACACTAAAAGTCAAGAGTTGGACAGGGCAAGGAAGCCACTTGCCTCTCTATAAGCCAGAGGGCTTGGTGGATGCTTTCCGACGTGATGCAGATGCAGCTTTCCTATGCTATGCGGACAATTTTGACAAAAAGGTGAACAGTTTCAGGGACTTGGCGCATTTTGCGCAGTATGTGACGGACTGGTGTTCTGCCAGCTTGAAGACATGTAGTCTTTGTTGGTCCCCGACTCGTGGTGTTTATGCTCAGATGGAATGTTGCCAAAAAGCGGATCAAGAACGTGTGATCAGCAAACTGATGACAGAGCTCTATGGTGAAAAGCGACTGTCTGTATCTTCCGTGACAGGCGGAGACTACCAGGGTCAAACAGAGAAATCCTACCGTGTAGATTGGTCTGTTGTGGCATCAGAAGCTGCAGTTGCAGGGATTGAGCAGAAAGAAGCTTCAAAGATCGAAAAGCTGGAGAAGCTTGCAAGGAAAGCTGCTGAAAAGATGCAGAAGAAGAAAGACAAGAAGAACAAGAAGAAGAAAAAAGACAAAAAAGACAAGAAGAAAAAAAAGGACAAAAAAGATAAGAAAGACAAAAAGGGCAAGGAGAAAAAAGGCAAAGGGGAAACCGGGTCAGTTCCCACACATCATCCACAGCAACCAATTCGCCAGAAAGATCAATCAAGTGATGAGGTGCCCAGGAAGAGGACGGAAGAGGAGGATTTGCCAGATGGAGAGAAGTTTGCATGGGAAACCTCCTCCACATCATCCTCGGAAGCACCACTACCAAAAAAGCAAAAGGAACTGGATGTAAAATCTTTGGGTCCCATGGCAATGCTTGCTGGGTCAGATGATGATTCCTCTGGTTCATGAAGATTGACCGCATCAAATCATCTCAACCCTGAGATGGGAAGAAATGTTTGAGAGAGGCATCGTGCTTCCTAAAGACAAGAGCTGGACATCAGGTAGTTCAAGACCAACGAGGTGCAAACGTGATGAAGCTTCTATGCTTCAAGTGCTGGAGTTCATCTCAGGCCGATGATTCCGGAGTTCTTGGCTCTATGAGACTTATGCGGATCTAGCAGATTGAGGTCTCTTCGTTGACGAGGGGGTTTCTGCTCCATGGTTTGATGCTCCATGCAGTTGTTTCTGTGCTTTGCGGGCCAGAAAAAACAGGTAATCTCACAGTTGCACCACAACCAAGAGTGCTAGTGTTGTTAGGAATGACGTTCATGACAGTGAGCTGAGCAGGTATGTCACTTAAGATGCACTGGGCTCTCAGTTGGGACAGCCGGCGTCTCAGGCTCAAGACTATACGGCTGCTATAGCAGCTCTGGGAAGGCTGGGAGACTGGAATCAGGCTGGGTATGGGGCGGATACAGTGTTTTCAGCACCACTCAGGATCGGAGCTCCGCATACTTAGGGGGTGGCATACAAGAATCATGATGGACCACCGTACATTTACCTGCAAATGCACACGTGCACATGTACACGGACATCTGATCTACTGAGGCCGGAACCTTTTATTTTCCTTTCCAGTGCCTCCAAAGAATTTTGCAGTTGTTTGGGTAGAAGATCGAAGCTTGACATGCCACATCCACTCGCAGCCACTTAGCAATGATCCCCTTTTGTGATCTCAATGGATGGCAGCGACTTGTTGGGAGATGGTTCTGTGCTGAAACACATTCAGGACGCACAACTATTTCTCGTATGTAGCCTATTTTGCTGGTTTGAGAACGCAAACGTTTCTGCACTTTTTCTCTTGCAGTGGATTGGTGGGCTGAGCTTGTGCCAGGAGGAGGGCGCTGGTTCATATGCAGCATGGGGTGACGAAGTGACTATAAACATCCTGATTGCGGAGATTGCCCAGGAGTAATTTTTAAGGCACAAATATGAGTTGAACTCTTGACTCCACACTATCACTTTGAACGTGTTCATGTCAAAAGCTCAACTCATATTTGCGCATTGAAGATTTACCATGTTTTGTTTGATACATCAGCTGGATTAGGATCTTGTAATGAATGTGACTGCGGATTCACAGCCCAAAAAGATGGATTAATTCAGTATGTCCGAGACTGCGGAGACACCTTGGCAAGTCTGGTAGGACCTTCGACCCAAATGGATTTGTAGCGAACTTTCTTACCAGAAACTCGGCAGCGGCGTAGACTGGCAAGTTAACTCAGGAACGCTGAGTGGATACCGAATGCCTTCCTTGGATATTTTTGTAGGTCCAACCAGGAAAAGACTGTAGTATATCAGCTGGATGTTGGTAGTTTGATGTTAGGTGGTTTCAAGAGCTATCTATAGCTGGATGTTGGTAGTTTGATGTTCGCTCTTAAGGTACACCATTGGATTTGGGAATCTTTTGCCAAGAAAAGTGGGAGATGCAGCATTAAGATCAATGCGTTCGAATGAGAAGGCCAGAGCGGCCAGGTTTGCAATTTTACAGTCCGAACTCTGACAGGAAGCAGTACATGTTTCATGTTATGAATCTGGGATGCAAAGTATCATGGCAAAACATATGTACTCACAATTTCTCACATATGTATTGATATATCTACAATATTATTTTTTACATTCTATATATATATATATTATATACATTATGTTTTAAACTTCGTCCTATCCAACGAAAACATGTAGATATCTACAAATTCCTACACATTTTAAATTCATCATTGATGTTACCTGTATGATGTACCCACCAAGGTTCTAAATTCTAGTCATGTCCCAGCGCTCCCTAGGAAAATCACAGACAAACCAACGCGAAACAGAAAGCAGCAACATCGTAAAACCGAAACGTGATACTGTAGCATATATAACTACATCTTATGAGCACTGAGAATAGCCAACTTTCGAACAAACAACTCACAACAGCATCCCAACCATGGATACATGAATCATACTCATATTGATGATTTTTCCATCTGAAACTTTGGCTCCTCATCCTGAAGATTCGACCAGGCAACCTTTAGCGTGGATGTGACCGCCTTGCAGCCATGGAGCAGTGGGCCCTCGGCCATGTGGATGTTCAAAGATAACTACGAACGAGTTGACGTGGAGCGGTACTGTCTCAGCTTTGAGGTCTTGAAAATAAAGGCCCCCCCAGTCACTCGCCTTAATTTGTTTCAAATTACGCTAAAGATTAAAGACGGAAAGACCTCAGATGCCTCAACAGACGTCAGAGAGAGAGATCCAAAAAGAAAACTGAACTCTATTGTTGCTCAGTTGGTCAATTTGCACTGCCCCTTTCTTGCACACTTGTCACAAACTGTCTATTCTTCTCAATCCACATTTGCACAAAAGATGGCATCGCATTCAATCAGCCAACTTTTGCAGGGGAAGTACTTTCCAACTTTGACCCACGGGTCTGGGATCGGAGGGGCTTAGAGAAGATAAACGCAACATCCTCCAAAGAGCAGAGTTGGCGGATTCTTGATTTTCGAGAAGTTCAATAATAATCTACCTTCAACAACAAGACAACGGTTTTCTGAGGGCAGCCAATAGATGCCGGGAAATTCGGAGAGCACCTGAGCACTGACAGTACCTGAGGTGGTAAATCTTTGGCAAGATGCGTTGGAGATTTCTGGGCATGGGCTAACCATGCGCCGTCCCATCACGCGGTTGCAAGCAACAAGCAAGAGGATAAAGCAAGCTCTATCTCCACTGTGGTGGAATGGGGAAGTGTCAGTGGAGCTAGAGATTTGTGATTGCACTGGCCATGTCATTATTCCAAGCTCGCGAATCTGTTGTCTACAAGGAGATGGTGATCTGCCTGATGCAGTGGAATTGTCCTTGCTGTGCCTCCAGCCAGGCGAATCCTGTGAGGTGTGCTGCCACACTGCTTCGCTTGCCACGGAGCTGGCCAAGTTGTCGGATCTGCCCTTGCTTTTTCGGGTTGGGCTTCTCTCGCGCTCTGACATCCAAGAATATAATTGCACTACTTGCTTACAGAGCCTCAGCAAAATTCTGCGCCATGCTCGACTTCTATTCAAACAGAAGCGTTTCTTGCTTGCCCTTCTGAAGTTACGTAGTTTGCGCAATGCTCAACTTCCATCAAAGAAGTTGAATGAAGAAAGCTTGAGATTGCTTTGCCTTTGTGGGCACCATCTAAATCTCTCGGCCGCCAAGCAATGGGCAGACCAGTTGGTGGACTGCAGTTTCCTTGCCCAACATTTAGTGCTTCGAGCCAGGGTAAGGCTATTCACCGAACCCCAACAAGCGCTTCGTGACCTGAAAACGGCCTTTGAGTTGGATAGGGCTTCTGTGGACTCCAGCCTTGTTCAACGAGCAAAGCAACAGCTAAAGAGGCAGCGTCGTGCTGCACAGTGGTTTAATGGTAAAGATGCGGATGAAAGAACCCTGGAAGCTGGCAGCCAATATGTTTGTTATCAATGCAACCGACTGAGGAAGAATGGCCGTGTAGGCACCACTGGTTCCAAGTTGGAAGGCAAGTACCTTTGCAACGAATGCTGGAGATGTTGGTCAGTGATACGATACTCTCAGCAGACGGAGCTGGATCGACGGCTCGAAAAAGCAGCTTACTCTGACTACAGCACGGCAACTGATGAACTGCCATCACTGGACGAAAGACCTCAGGACTGGGACAGCCATCATCCTATGTGGAAAAGGGTGAATGAACAGAGGCCAGGCTGGCAGCATGCTGATTTGAGAGATCCTCCAGGCTTCTAATCTGTCAGTTAAGCTGTATGTAAGTATGTATATATACTGTACGTGGTTGAAACATGTTGAAATTCTGCTGGGTTGCTCCGAGTTGCTCCAAGAGTTCTGGTATGTTCTGGTCCAAAATTTAAAAACGCATCGTCATCGACCTGCTTTTTGTTAAATCCTGTTTTGGACTTGTCCATGGCTTCTTGAGGTTCAACTGATGCTGGGGATGCACTTGCATGGTCAGTTGCGGACTAGAGATGCGGTTGTAGAATGCAATAAGCATGGCCTTGCTGAATTTTTGGGCATGCTCGGCGACTATACCTCTTAGCGAGATGAAGATATTGAAGATGGTGCTGACCGCCGCCAAGGTTTTCCTGGTTTCCAAGGTGTGACTGTATCATCTGCGTGTGTGTACGACCTATGTGGACCAGAATGCGACCTACAAGATTTAGCCAGATTCTTTTTGATGTGAAGCCTGCAAGACCGAGTTGGCCACTGTGATTTGAGTGGGTTGCCTGTGCCCAAGAAGAAGAAAGTAAGTATGCACAAGGATGCACAAGGTATTTTTTCATCTGCCATACTGCAAGAAATGGATGGTGGACTGCTGCTCCTGATTGCACATTTTTTGTGACTTGCTGTGAGCGTCAGTGAGCAATTTCCAAAGTCATAATCATTGACCTGGTTGTCCCTGGTTGATTTGATGCTAGGCAGTCTTCCTGTACTCTGAGTATGCGAAGCGTCAGGCTTCCAAGTTTCAGGCGCTCAAGTTTTTCTTGCATGCAGGATGAAGAAAAATCGCAAAAGCATAATGAATCATAATGATATATGATATACCTGGATCTTCCAAGTGTGTAAAATTTGTGCCTTTTCACCCAAAAAACCTACCAAAAAACAGAAATTTTACATATATGGAAGATCCAGGTATACATCACTTGTTGAATCTCCAGGTGCCAGACGACATTTGCCATACATCTGTTGCCTGCGGCTCAGCTCTAGGTTCGGGTATGAATTTTGAGGAGGCGGGAGATGCAATATCTTCGATAGCGAACCAATGCAACACCTGCATTCCCACATCTTTCTTTAGGAATTTATTGGATAAGCAGGTCCGGCAGGTTGAAACTCGAAACCATCAACCCTCATATGGTTATGGGATGGTGTTGGTTGAGAATTCCTCGCCTCAGGTGAGCACATGTGAGCGCAGCTCTCAATGGGCCTGGCCCCCAGTGAAGCGCTGGTGAAGCAAAACTGCAACCTCCTGGAAGCCACGGTGCCAGGCAGTCTTTCTTTGAATTTTTTGAAATTTTCATGTCGGAATGCGTCATATACTTCACAGCTAAATCTGCTCAATTTTACCACAGAGTTTTTGAACCTCCCGTGGCCGACATGGTTTGCCATGGGCGAAGTCGGCATACATGAGATATGGGAATCCTGCCCATTGCGAGAACACAATCTGAAGTTGCATGGGTGCAAGCAGTCTCCGCAGACATGCCAGGCAAGCTTGCTGTCAAACTTGTCAAGAACCCACAAGAGTCCACTCATTGCCAATGGCCACCTCTTGCGGCACAGTCATTTTTGTAGATAGATTTTTCATGATTTTAGCGGAAAGGCTTGGAAGGGCGCATGCATTGCTATCTTGTGAGGCCTTTTGAATGAAATGTCGAGATCGTGGTGTTTTTGCGGCATCAGAGTGGCCAGCTTGGAACTTGTGCAAATGGGCCCAGCTGAATTCTGGCAAACCACAAGTAGCTCGCAAATGCAGATGCAGAGGCCAGCCAAGTGATGCCCAACGACTGCGAGTGGACAATGTGACCCCTAACTCTGAGAAGATTGAGCAACAAGCATTCGACGCATGGAAGGCTCAACCAAAGTTAGCCATGGGACCCCTCAAGCAGCTTGCTTCCTATGAGGCTGTCCTTCAGATGATTCAAGCAATGAATTCAGAGCGAGTACGGGTAGACCATTTCCACTGTGGAATTGCGATCGCGGCTTGCCAGACGCGATGGCAGTCAGCATTGGACGTATTTTGCAAAATGCAGCCAGCCAGGAAGTTCAGATATCCGAATGACATCGGAATGACATGGAATGACAATATTCGTTATATAGTATTTCGTTAGTATCGCTTTTGAAAATGCATTGTTTGCGGACAGTTCTAGTGATTCTAGTACGTACTGTAATTGTTTGTTTTCGAGCATGAAGCGGTCAAAGCGCGTCTCCAAATGCAATCTTTCTATAAAGTGCTAGTATGTGTTAGTTATGGTACTACCTAATTTTCCATATGGAACGAGTCATCCAACTCTGAGTGAAGAGCACTTTAACAACTGGGTGCACTTTGCTCTGTCAGGCATGGCTGGGCTGTGCGTTTGGCCAGTTCGAGCTTCAATGCAGCTGCAGTCAGCATGCGCAACTCTGGCCACTGGAATTCTGCAGTGTGCTTGACATGGCTGAACCGCGCTTTCAGCAATGCTGGGGTGCGGCCCGATGTGGACCTTTAGCTGCAAGGAGCACAAACAAAAAGGTGGAAGTAGGTGAATGAAAACTACCTTCCTGGGACATTTGTAGGATTTGTATGAATTTGTTGTACCTTGGATTATCTTACTATATCTTAGCAAGGTTCCATATGCATGAATAGTCATGGATACATGATACAACATGTCCAATGGCCTCTCGTAGTGCAGGTTGGCTTCAACATCAGGCTTTCGTCCACTCCTTGGGTGAGAGGTGTGAAGCTCATGGAGACCATGCGCAGTCAGCTGGTGCGATTGGATGAGTTCGGTTCATCCTCCCTTATGACGCAGGCAGGTGTTGTGAGATGGCGAGTCTCCTTGCAGCTGAGGAGCTTGGTACAAGATGCTGAGGCAGGGCTATCAGTTGAATAAAGCTATTTTGCTTGGGTTTGCACAGGTTGGTGTGATGGGTTTCGATGCAGTGTGATTCGTCTGGGATTCTTTCATGATTCTTTCAGTTCATCCGAGCTCCCTCTACACTTCGTCAAGGATGGAGTCCACTTCACTTGTAAGGGTTGCACGAATGCGCATCAATGGGCCCAGGTTCAGCAGAGTCTGGTGATGCAAAATGCAGTGCTCCATTCTTGTAGCGAAACTTGGTTGCGGGCTATGGAGCTGCTGTCCATTGCACAGCGGTGCCAGCTTCGGCTGAGTTGCACTACCTTCGGCCCGGTTCAGAACTCAGTTCCACGAAGCAAGTCATTCAGAATAACCGGGGCCAGCATTCTTCCAAAGAGGTTGTTTCAGGTATATTCGGACAGAATCCACATATCATATAATATATAGCATAGTATATTATATGCATATAGTGTATATATATATATATGCATGCTGCTTTTCCAGCGCCATGGCCTGACAACTGAAGGTCTTCAATGCATGTAGGTCAGGAGCTTGGCAAGTGGCATCCAGGTTGATATGCGAGATGAGAGAGAATCTTATGGAGCCAAACCAGCCATGTTTGACTTCTGCAAGCAATGCTTTCAAGGCACCGAGTGGCTTGTTGGATTTTTTTTGAAACTCCCACGACTCTGCTGCCAAGTTGCCAGACTTCAGTGTACAATTTAAAGTTGCGGAATTGGAGTCTCTGGAACAGGATCCAACAGTGTGGCAAGATGCTCTGCAGTCAGTCAAGGGCTTGGAAGAACCGGAGTGGACAAGCAGTCAGGCAATTCGGCGAAAGGGATGATTTTGCTATGTGATTTTTGCATATTTTTGCTTTTTTTTGCATGACGGAAGCTAGATGCTCTCCTTTGCGTGAAGTGAATCACAGGCACTATGTGGGCGTTGGCAAATTGCACTCGAACTGGCGCACTCCGAGCAGTTTTGTCAGCACTAGTGCCTGTTGTTACCCCGCGACTTGAACAACAGCAGCACCCCTCAGCCACACAACCGTTCCCTAATGGAGGTGTTGGTCACAGCCATCCTCAGACTTGCTATCCTGAGGAGCATGTTTATAAGCCTAGCAGCTTCCCTCTTCAAAGTCAACCAATGGCACCTCTCTATGCAGCTTCCATTCATCCGCTTCCAACTTTCAACTATTCATTGCAACGCAGTCCCTAGCTGAGTTTTCAATTCGGTCTGCCAGCTTCACACCACTTTCCAACAAGCTGGTGAGCCACATTCAAACGGAGCCCGGCGCACCCAGGCCATCTCTGCTTTTCAAGCAGCTTGTGAGTGGCAGCGCTCGCTTGAAGTACTGTGCCGCTTCCTTCCGAATATTGTAGATGCCCTCATGCAAATTTACAAAGGCACTACGCATACAAGCTGACTCTCCCCAGATTGATGATCCAAACCTGACTGGATATTCACGGGTGTTTTTCCAATGCCATGCAAATTCTGCCGGGGAGCAGTTTGACAAGTCACGCGCATATTGTACCCCTGATTGAGTGTATCATTCGCTGTTGATTGCTGATAGCAGAGGCAGCTGATCATTGAGATTGCTACGGCACCCCATCCCAACATGTAATTTCCAGCCCAATCTTCAGGATTTAGTCCCAAAACACTACCACCTCAGTCAGGATGTGCATTTAGGGCCACCAGGGGTACCAGTCAGTTTCTTGGAGCCAAGGCTCCGCATGTAGCTTCGAACTGAAGCCAGATCAGAGTCTCGGCAATGATTGAATAGACTTGATATAGCCTGACGGTTTATGATGGTTTGTTAGAAACAAGGTCGTCTTTGTTCAGGCTGGCTATCTAGTCTGTATGCGCTGTCCCTTTTTCTCCGTCTTGGACAGGCAGCCAAAACGTTATATGCTAACGATTCTCATGTAATGTACTCGTGTCACCTCGTGTCATCATATGGTTTCTTGTGTCACATCATAGTTGTAGCATTGTTTACTGTCCCGGGCCGACATTTCCCATGATAGTTTTTGTCTGATGCTGCTGATGTTTGATCATTGAGGACCACTTTCAATGCAGCGCTTGGTGCTGGGCTGCACTGGCGGCGTGGAGTCGGACTGCTTCAGCAGATGAGACAACTTCAGCTACTAGGACTTGAATATTCCACTTTATCTACACTGCTCCTTGCTGGTGTCAGTCCGATCAACAGCCCTGCTTTATTTGAGGTTGGAAGATGATCAAGTGAGCTGGAACACTTTGATTAGCACCAGCAAGAGTAAATGGAAAGCAGCTGTCAAGCTCCTCAGCACCTTGGCCTGAGCCATATTGCCGGTGTGTGGACTCAACGTTCTCCTTTGACAATTTGACGTTCTTTGACATCTGAAAATGGCTCTGGCCGAGGCTATATGCCAACTTCTGCACTGCGTATTGACCTGCTGAGTGTTTCCAGCTGCTTGCAAAGCATTCGATGGCAAGTGGCCTTTGAGATGGTCAGGGTGCAGCGGCTTGCAGCTTTGCGCTTGGATTTATTGAGCTTCAACCTCTTGCTGCGCACTCACAATGATCACAATGGTTGGCCATTGGCCTTGGATAGTTTCAGACGGATGGCTCTTTGGCAGGTGGAACAAGATGGAGTGAGCTTCTGGGCGGTATAGATGTTGGACTCCAATAGAGTTTCTGGGTGCTTGTGTGTGGCAATGTCTTGATGCTGCTCTTATGTGTGCTGATTTGAGGCTTCATGTGTCCCATTTCGGCCTCGAGTGCTTCTGGACGTTGGGGAACGGCGTCTGACCTGTTGCAGGAGATGGAATTAAGAAGGCCAACGGCAAAGCTGCAGTTTCCATGCTCTCACTCTCACCACGGCGAATGTTGCCTCAATAGGATTTCTTCAATTTCCTTTATTTTGCTGCCTGCATTAGCTTCAGCATTGACATTCACTCTGGCCATGGCAGGCTTGCCGCCTCACATATTGCCTACAGTGCTGTGATTGGAGCCTGTGCTGAGGACGGGTCCAGCAAAACGAGTCTGCTCGGGTTGTCACTAATGCTCTCATAATCATTCCGCAGCTTCCCGTAGGCCGCTCAATGGGAATTTGCGCTGCATTTGTTGAGAACTTTGGAGCAGATGAAGGCAACCGATGCAGTGAGTGGCTAGGCAGAATTAGATTACAACATGCCGGAGGGGTGCTGGCCTTGCATCCCGGGTGATATGATACCTGGAAAGTATGACGTGGCTCAGGACATTGATTTGGTCATTGGCTAGGAATGGAATGGCTCGGGACACTGATTTGCGGGCGCAAAGTCAAAATGCAACATTAATAGGTCAACCATGCTCATCCCCCACACATTTCACCTTTGAGCCTTCTGCAGTTGGAGCAGATACTAAGGCTATAGCGCTTGTATCGATGCATGTGCGAAGGCCGAAGCCCAGCGTAGCGCCAAGAAGCAGTGGAAAAGCCATGAAAAGACAAGGGCAGGAAGACAGTGCGAGCCGAGTAGATCTCTGGAGTTATTTGGAGTTGCTTTGCTGGGCATGTTTCTGCCTGAAACTGGAAACCACCTGTTACTAGTCACATCATGCTGCAGTAGCTAAGTCTAACAACAGCCTAATTCCTGCCGGAAACAACCGCAGATGGGCTCTTCCAAAAGTTTGGAGCCACAGAAGTGAAGCATGCCAAGCATCATGTTGGCCCATCACATTTATTGGAAAGTTGCAGAGCCGCCAGCTGTTAATTGCCAATAATTGCCAATAATTGCCATTCCAGCACCACCTCAAACACTCTCAATCCTTGAGCACATGCTTAGCTTCCAAATGTGTTTTTTCGGCACACTGTGCAGAGCATATGGGGCTTTTTGATACTTCTTGCAGTATGTGCTGACAGCAGTGGTGGGTGTCGGGTGTTGATGGCATTTGCGTGCATGCGCGTCCGCTGCTTGTCTCCTGTGGTACGCTCTTACTCGGTAAGAGCCGAAATAAGATCACCCTGGCAGATCTTGCGCCAATGGAAGGACAATGTTGCTTCATCAGACTTTGTGTTTTTCATCGGAACCTGCCTTTGTAAAGCTGACGGATCGGAGTCCGGGAAGGGCTAGAGCCCAAGTCAAGTCTGGATAGCTTAACTTGTCGTAACATGTCGTACCATATTTTTTTACGGTTAGTTGAAGTCAGTCAGCTGTCATGTCATACTGCACAAATTGCATGCGGAAGGAGCACGGCAAAGCTGCTGAGGACCACGTAGGTGCTTTATACAACCTCGGTCGTGTCACCAGAGGGAGAGGCACCAGTGAGAGCAAGGCGCAAATACATGGCAGAAGTATATCATGAATGTTGTCTACAGATGTATCTGTACTCATATTTGTATGAAATGCTTTTCCAAGCACGTTGCTAATACAAAGATCATGAAATCCACACGACTGGCAGACGGCCAAAAAACTCTTTTGGATGCTGGATGCTCGCACCGTTGCCACAGGCAGATTGGGAGCGCCATGATGCCATGCAGCTTGGATTGCAGGAGCTTTGGCGGGCAGGTTTTCAAGTGAACCATAGTGAACCATAGATTCTGATCAGAAGAACAATCATGCAGAAGCCATCACAAGTGTTCTTGAGAGCAATTAGCCAGGTCTTTTCTGATTCTCGCAGCCTGCAGGATGATGAGCTTTTTGCAGAGCTTTTGTCAGCAATTCAATGTGTCATCCCTGCCCTCGATCAAAAAGGGCTTTCACGTGGCTGGGCTGCCCTACGAAAAACGTTTAGCAAGAGCTTTTGATGAGTGATGATTTTATGCTTACATTCTCTCTCTCTCTCTCTCTCTTTAGTTTTTCATGCTTTCAATTCTTTCAGGAGTTCTCATGGGCTTGGGTGACACGCACGAAGACTTGCCATTTGGACACACAACCACCCCAAGCGAGCATTTGCAGCTACTATTTTCTGTCGTGGATGCAGCTTGCGCCAAGCTGCTTGCTACCTGGAGTGGGATCCCAAGTGCTTCGCTGGATGACCGGGATTTAGGATTTCCACTGTTTGCGCTATCTCGGCTTGGTATTTACAATGAGGAGGTGTTCACCACAGCATCACCACTCTTAGCTTCAAAGCTGAAGGGGAAGCCCATGTTGCCAGCTCAAGGTTTACGACAGTGGCTGCTGGCCTGCAACAGCTTGTGTCATTCTTTGGCTGAGCACAGCTGCAGCATTGGTGCCTATGAGCCTGCACAGTCCTGGGCCAAGGAGGAGGACAGCCGGCTGCATCAGATGGCAGGAGCTTTGGCACATTTGTCAAACCCAGATCCTTTACTTTCGAACATACTCCACGAGGTGATTCGGAGGCCAGTATCTAGCTTACACGCTAGCAAGGCAGTGGCCCTGTATGGTTTGCAGGTGGTGCATCTGCTAAGCAAAGCAGGCTGCTTGCAGAGTGACGTACATTTGCCATCAGAGCATAGCATGGAACTGGACAAGACCCTGGAGCAAAAATCCAAAGTGGTTCGTCGCTCCTCTTTTCTTGAGAATGTGCTCGGGCAAACCTTGGCCAAATGTGGATTTGAGCCCTGCCATGATGTTGTTGTGAGCCCGGGCCTCTCAGCTGATTTTCAATGCACTTTGGATGGCCAGAGATTTTTCGTGGAGGTTGATGGACCTTCACATTTTTGTGTTCGTCCTTTCTGGCGGCCACGTGGCCGAACAGTGCTGAAACAACGAGTCTTCGCATCTCAGGGATGGCCATTGGTATCTCTTCCCTATTGGATAGCTTCACCTCCGGGAGCTTATGCTCGTCGTGGTTTACCTGGAAAGCGACCAAATTTGGAAGCCAGTGAGAAGGAAGTGAAAGAACTAGTGCTTGATCAGCTGAATCTTTGGCACAGTGCCAGCAAAGAACCCCAGCTGAGACAATGGTGGGCTTTAGACATGCAGAAATGGAGAGCAGTATGCTGCGCAGCTATGAGATGGCACACTCACACACAGATCGAATACTGAAGTTTATTTGATTACCTCGACGTCAATTAAAGCTGGGTCTCCAGAAATTTGTTCAACTTTGTAACATCTGTATAAAGTTTTAAAGTATAGATGCATTTGTACATTGAATTTAGATTTTGCGCTGTTTGTGTGACAGTTTGTACAGCTGTAGGGTTTGTGCTCGAGAGGCTGCTGCCTTGGAACTCTTGTTCTCAAGGCCAGTGCCTCCTTCTGCGCCAGCGGTGGCTGTAGGATGCTAAGCACAGGGAACAACGAGATATTTAGATTTTATATATTTTTATATAGATGATCTCAGATGCAGATGCTCATGTAATCTTATCAATACTCCATGCTGATGCTTTCAATATCTTTCTATCCGCCCAGGCGGCAGTGGGAGCTTGTGGAAAAGGTGGAGCGTGGCAGTAGAAATCCCAGAAACTGGACTTGCTACTGGTTTCATGGAGCCATCGCTGCCATCGCAATGCCACAGTCTTCTCAGATATCAGCACCTGCTTCTTCCGGACAGAGAGTTTCGTGTCTGCTAAGGCACGCAGTGTCTTGCTTAGACGGCATGAAGGCTAGGGGGGATGTAGGTTTGAAAATTTTGAAAGACAGGTTCTTCATTCGTATCCACTAAGATTTAAGGTAATTTAGTAATGAGTCCCCAAACCTTGGAAGCCTGATCCAGGCTTCCAAAGTTGATCTGAATGCAACAAGCATCTCAATCGCAAATCAGCAAGTGCAAAACGTGCAAAGCAATCTGGTGTCCAAAAGATTTCAAAAGCCGTACAGCTGAGGCTATGGAATGGGTGTGAGTGCCTGCGCTCGGAATCATCAGGTTGACGCCTCGCTCGGACCTTACTTTTGGCTTGTTCCCTTGTCCGATGCATCCACAGCATGGAACGTTCGGCACTAACAATGCGCTGAGATATTTTTTCTGTAGATTGATATTGAATTGTAAATTATTAGATGGCGTAGATAGATTTATATAGATATTAAAAAATTGATAGATTTGCTAACCACTATTGTCAGGCTCCAGTACATTCAACTGCAGGCTTTTCCTTTTGCAGACCGCACATTCTGAAGAGTTGGAGTGGGTGACCCAGTCCATATCAGTCCATGGTAGACCTGCTGCTTTGCACCCAGATCGCCAAACATGTAGATTGTACATTGTAGATACAAAATTTGAGGCATTTTCACCACCTCCCCCAACTTTCATAACTTTCCAGCTTTCTCAGCTTTTCTCCGTCGCCATTCCTGGCTCTCGGCCTTTGCGATGAGCTGTTGAGCTGCCCTCACAGGTACCGCAGAACATTGGTGAACATTGCACTCTTTTCATCCTGTTGTGAAAGGCGAAATCGATAGAGGAGAGTTTAGGAAGTTCATGGAATTTCGGAATTCAGCCTGTTGAATTGAACGTTTGGAAATGTCTGGAATCATATGAGAGCAAGCGGCATCAGAATGCAAGCACAACTTGACCCGAAATCGAAAAGTCATGGCGCCATTGGATGATGGTGAGTGCGAATCCGCTGCTGACATTGATGCAGATGACGAGGGTGATGAGAATAGCTCCTTGCTTGACAAGCCACTGGTTGTCCCCTTCAAAATTGACTTTCATTGTTCTTCATTTTCTCCCACCCTGGAGCATCTTGCATGACTACCTATATTTCATTTTGAAGGATCGACGAGGCATCATCGAATGAGACACAAGAGGACATACGATGGAGTACCCACAGGCCCATCGAGGAATCTGCCCGCAACTTTTTCCTGACTCATAGGGTTGTACCACTTGGGGATGGTCTCGGGCCTGTCGTAGGAATCATAGAGAATCAAATTGTTGCAGCTTGAGGCTTGCCAATGCCACTGGCATCCTATGGTGCCATGCCATCTCAGATGCCTCCACTTGTGACCTGGACAGGGCTCGATTGTTTTTGTTTCTTGGACGCTTTTGACACCCAAGCATAATATCAAAGTATCACTCCTGCTGCAAACAGTGGAATCATGCGCATCTATTGAATCTATTGTTTGTCCATCTTGGTGTCACAGTATGGTTTGTTTGTTGGTTTATTTGTCAGTTTGTCAAAGCGTTCGATCGTGTGTGCCTGGCTGGCTGGTGGTCTGTCGGTCTAGCCATAAAGCCAGCTACCATACATCCGTCATGAGGGCATATAGATGTATATAGATCAGATGTTTCTGTGATATGACATCTTATGTATCTCTCTCTGCGGGGTATTCGTTCTCTGCAAGATTCGATTGTGGACTTCACTAGTTCTATCTGCAAGATTCTAGATGCCTTTTTGTGTGTGTGAACATTTGTGACTTTGGAGGAGTGGTTCTTTGGACCTTGAAGGTCTCTCTGAGAGACTCTTAGGACTATCCGTATCTTGGATCAAGCAATAAATAGTGCCCTTTGCAGGATGCATTTAGTGACCGATGTTGGACGCGCTACTTTTTTGTGAGGGTTGTTTTGTCTCTTCCACCATAGTTGCCCGCAGATCCTCATAACGCATCATGCCTTTTTTGACATACAATTCTTTTTGGTTTATGACACTGGAACTCTCAGGTTGAGGATGCAGAGGAGGAGGCACGTGAAGCTTTGGATGAGGCAACAGATTTGGTTACTGACTCTGATGTCCTTGCAGTTCTCCTCACAGTTTTCAAGGCAGATAGAGAATATGCCATACACGGAGAGGACACTTGGGACCGACCGCTGGAATATTGCAAACGCATTTGTTCGCTTTGCGATCGGAACTTCCTCAGTGGTGGTGGCCAACCCCGGCCCGGCGACTTTCCCGTACGAGTCGTGGCAAGTGTCTATGCCGAATGTGGTCGGAGCTATGCTCTTGCACCCGAGCAAACTGCTTCTTCTTTGGATTTGCTGCAGAAAGCACTGAACGTTTTTGCACTGATTCCAGAGCCGAACATGGAAGAAGCACTGGAAATCTCTGCCTGTAGAGCGTCGTTGGCTCGTGTCCTACGGCGTGTGGGTCAAGTAAAGAAGGCCCAAGATGAGTTCTTGCAAGCGATGCAACTCCTCGCAGGCGTCCCAGACAGCTTTGAAGTGCCCGGTTTGGTCACCGAATATTCAGAGACATTGGCTGCTGCAGGGGATGAAGCAGTGGCTTCTCCGGCCTTGCTGGACCTCATCACGTTGACTCTTCATTGATTATCAATTAATTTTTGAAGACTCTAATACGATTTTCCCATGCATTCAATAGGTCCACTTAGTCTCCAAGTAGTGTCCAGCAATTGGCATTATTCGTGATCAGTGCTGCTCAGTTTCTGCTTGTTTTTGCATGTTTTTGCTAATTTTCGACCGAACAGCCAATCTCAGGATGGTGGAAGACAAGTTTGGCGAAGGCAGCGATGAACATTGTCAGTCACTGCAGGAGTTGTCGGATGCCTGTCTAAGCGCTGGAAAGCCTGGTTTGGCGGCACCCATGCTGATAAATCTGTCCAGGCAGGAAGGAAATTCTTTCAGATGTGTGCTGTTATGGGCCATGGGGCTTCTTTTGAAGGGCAGCATTTAACGTAGTCCTCTCTCTCTCTCTCTCTCTCTGTCGGACGCTGAAGTGTTCGGTGGCGCTGAGCGTTGCTCACCTACAAATGAATCGTCGCACGCTGGAGCGCCATCCATTTTTTGGGGCTAGTCCATTCGGTTCCATTCGGCAGGTGAGTCCTGCTTTCAACGTCAACCAAAACCCTTTGCAGATCGTTTGATTGCGGATTGACGTTGAACATCTGTTGATATTTGTTGATGTGTGTATGTGTGATTACGTGTGTATACTTTGATCTGAACTGCCCCCCAAAATGACTTTTGTTGAAACCACTTTTTGCAGGCAGCTTCGCTACTACTATGGAAGTAGTAGTGGCTGGGCTGGAGCAGAAATCCAGGCGACTAGCACACATTGGCCCAGGGTTCAAAAGAACCTGAAGACACATCAGATTCGTCCTCGCAGACGAGTCGAGTTCCGCGTGCTTGATATTTGTTGCATTTTGTTGATATTCTGGGCAGGCCGTCGAAGAAAGAGCAGCTCAAGCGCTTGAGGCCGGTGCTGCCAAGCACATGCAAGAAGCCGATTTTGAGGCCCAGTGTTTGGGATACGTGCGCCGGCGTGCAATTTCTTGAAACCTTTAAAGAGGTCCCGAGGTGTTTTAGGGAGAGATTGTTTGCATCTTAATCATGACTGGGTGAGTGTGAGAGCGACGACTGCAAATCTGGAAGGGCTGAGGAGTGCATGTTGAAGAGGGAAAATTGGAGAGAAGACCTTGCTTACGTATTTTGGAATGTCAAGATTGATTGACATTCCTTAAAATATGTGTCTTCATGACTTTCTTTTCACTTCCTCTTCCAGGCTGCTGCCAGCATGTGGTCTTCGGCAATTCGAATGCGGGAAAACCTCAATGCAGAGGACCTATCCGACTTATCCTATTGAGTCATATTGAGTCATTATTCGCAGCGATAGGATTCTTGACATTTCTTGACATGGATCATGGAGTGAAGCATAAAAAGTTGATGAATCGATGAGCACACCTTTTTTGATCCTTTTCACCTAGGAGGATCTGCTTGCAGAAATGCGCTCTTCCCTGACTGCTTTGCAAACAGCTGCCGCTTCCAACGGCAGTGAAGCTGATGGTGCGGCCAGCACACGAGAGCCCGCAGAGTTGGTAGAGGGTGAAGATGTTGGACCAGAAGTTGAGTCAGAGGACACGCTATTCTTGGATTTGCTGGCCCTTCATTTAAAGGATATAAAGGATATAAAGGAAAGCAAGAGAGAAACATGTGAGAATCTTGAATTTATGGAAATGCTGTGAAGATTGTCTCAAGCAACTTTGTGGGCAAAATCGTTCCATACTGCAGCCTGTAGATACCTGTAGACTGCAAATTCCGAGGCACAGATCATTTGTCCGCCAGGACAGCGGCTGTGATGGTCGCCTTTTGGACAGCTGGGACCAGCCAGAAGCGTCGGCTGCTCAGGACCTGCCAAAGCACCAGGGGTGGGAGTTGGTTGCACGAAGCCGGATGCGTGGGATGATAGTAGGTATTTGCTGCGCCATGCTGTGCCCATGTTACAATACAATCCAAGAACACAGCATTCACACGATCTCACATGATCCAACAGAATCATCAGGGTTTTGAACAACTTTACTGCTAGCTGCTATAGTTCTTTGAAGTTTCTAGCGTGCTTTGTTTTTTGGCATCAGGAGCCCCCGAAACGTCAGAAACCCAGCCTTTCGCAGCAGACTCAGAGTTTGCGGCCTGGCTGGACGGGCTCTCAATCGACTCCATCTGCTCCAGATGCCTGGGATTAGTCAGTGGAGAAAAAAGCGCCAAACTGTGCGAAGTCATGGTGTGTATGTTTACCATAAACGACGTATGCAGGTTACCATAGCCTTGTCTATTGTGGTTGTCATGAATTTGGTTCTACTGTCGAGCACAAGTTGCTTTCCAAGGGTCTCAACTGAACTCCCTTTGGGATCCCTTTCCTTTAAAAAAAAAATCGGCAGAGTTGGCATGCAGATTCAGTCCTGATTATCCACATTGTGCCATTTAAATATCAATAAATATCATATATAATTTGTTTTTAGTCTCTGAATTTGGCATGCATAGAGGCGGTTTTGAAATACATGTTTGCAGGCCTGGACTGCTGAGCTATACCTCGATCCTGTCGGCGCAGGGGGCTTGGAAAACTGTACCTGACTGTACCTTCTAATAATGTACATTGGAAGTATATACATATTTCATCATATTTCTGGACGTGTACTCTCCTACCAAAGCATATGGCACAGTCAATATACAGTATTATTTTTTGACGTTTATGAACAGTATGAAAGTAAAGTGAAACAATACATTTCCGAACGTCAGCATTGTAGGGAAGCTGCCAATATGTTTGATGATATAGAACACAAATCAGTTAGATGATGAACATCTGGTCTTGTGTGAAAGGTATGCTGAAGAGTGGAGCAGGTTTGCTGTTGTATAATGACGCCTCAAGGTGTAGACGGCTACAGCGCTGGGAAAGCGCAGTGGAAATCATTGCGACCATGAAGGACGGGACGTGATCAGTACAAATCCTGCTGGATAAGCTTCAAGGAAATTTCTTCACACTTACTATTGTATTGATCATCATTCCAATTCCCGCAGGTCTTGTCAACGATCATGGCCTCAAGATTGAATTATTACCTACTGCACGCAATTCTCAAGAACTGATCGAAGCTGCTACAGCATCTCTTCAGGGCGCCCGCACATGCACCATATTCAATCCACAATCTTGGGAAAACCTATTCAGTAAGTTCCTCGTTGAGGACAGGGCAGTTGAGCCGGATGCTGTGTGCATCAGTGCGGCCCTGTCGTCTTTGTATCCGCCTCAATGTGCTCAGGCATCCCCTATATACTGGTTTACTGTGCGTACCAACGCTGGCTCCAAAACCCTCAAGTATAAAGAGTTGGAAAATGAATGAAAATGAACACCAAGGGCCTTTGGCGACTGGCAAAGTGCTGGCAGCTCAGACTCCTTGAATTGCGATGTGTTGATGTATGATGATGTATGTTGTGTTGCCCTGAAAGCATCTGAAAGCCGGTCTGCCCTGAGGCCCTGCAGCTCTTGGAGGATGCCAAGGTACAGGCCATGGCCTCCAGCCGAAGAGGCCGAAACGGAGAGGTTTTGTGAGACTTGGGCTTCGTCATTATAGATACAAGAGAGAATACAGAGAGAGAGAGAGAGAGGCATGTATCTATATATAAAATTATATAAATATATAGAGATAGATGATTGTAAAAGTACAACATGTACATATCCTGCAAAACACATGAATTTGTAAACCCATTGATCGCACATGGGACATTTGAATGTCAAAGGCATCCTCATTCAATGTCAGAGTCTCCTTCGGTTTTGCTCAGGGAGCTTAAAGGACTTGAGAACGTTAGATGTCAGAGGCTTGGAGAGTTCAGCACCCATCGGCTTTCTGTTCAACTGAGACGAGTCGGGGTTTGATCCATCCAGCGGTAGCAGAATGATGCAATTTAATTGCGTTGCCGAGGTTGCAACTGTAAATGCGGTGGACATCTCAGCGGCCAACTTTGGCTGTAGCAGTTAGAAATCCAATGGGCATGACTTGCAGATTCGGGCAGTTTGGGTGAGACTTGTACTCTGCTTGCGTTTGGACATCACAATCAAGGCTGCGAGTGCATGCGAAACAGTGTCGCAGTGGCATGTCGTTCGATCCTTTTGATGATTTTGCTGTTTGCAGTGTAACTGTGGTGCGCCCTGTGGTTGGAACACAGGGCGCAACCACACAAAGGCCTTGTGCTTATTTGATGAGATTTGCTCCACGTCGATGGGTCTCGGGATTCGCCGCGAACTAAGTGACGTTTCATGGCAAAGGGCAACACGTACATCATGCAGTGTTCAGTCTGGGTACCCCTTAGCAACAGTTTGTGGCCATGTCTACTAGACAGAGAGAGAGTGAGTACCCGTCCTGTATGGCTTCTGACTTGTTTGCTTTGATTACTCGAGCATTTGGAGCTATTTGTATAATTGACTTACTAGCTCTGATTCTTTTGGCGAAGCTGTTCTGGTGGTAAAGTCTTGAAGCTTTAAACCAAGCAGAAGACCTAAATTTGGGCGACGTTGGGCGACATTGGCAGGACCTGACAAGGTCAGCTTCAACATTGCTATCTCCAGCTGGGGCCAAGGCTGTGAGAGTGGCCGTCGAAAATTTCATGAAAATGAAGCCTGTCGGTAAAGTACAGTGAAAATGAAAGATGCCGCAAACTCCAGCAGAACTTGGAAAGTCTAACTGCGTGAAGTTTGCAGCAATTTTCCAGTACCCTCTCGGCTAGTGACGCTAGTGGTTACTAAGAATATGCAAGAATCGAACCTGCAAGGTCGACACTGGCAGCAAGCCTTGAACACTCTGGCCTTTGTCCAAGTGGCAGCACCAGAAGCATGCTTTTCTTGGAACATGATGAATCTTATATGAATAAAGCTGAATGAGCATAGCAGTAGAAGGATGTAGAAGGCAGTTTCCGTCAGTTTCCAAATGTTCACAAGAGCGTGAGTCAGAGGATGCAGAGGCAGAGTGTGTGATAGAAACGGCATTGAAATGGCAGACGCTTCAATCGGAAACATTACTCTAATGAGAGAGAGGTATATTATACTACAATATTATAATATATATATATATATGAAACGAACAGAAATAAAAACAGGTGTTTTGATGAACTTTGATCGTTATTAGAATCATCGTTGTATAATGTTCTATAGAATTGTCGGATGGTTATGATGGTTTGATATGCTTTGATCTTGTCACCTTTCCAGCTTGCGCGCAGCTTTGGCTCAGATTTCTGAGCCCAGCTAGGGGGGGCATCTTGCCTTGCCGGTCTTTTTCGGCGTGAACTCTGAGACCAAACATACTTCACAGCCTGTGGCATTGTAAGAATTTGTACAGGAGCATTAGTAGCATCACGGAGTTGCATTCGGGTGGGTAGGATTTGGCCCATAATATCACCAACACTCATCACTAGCAGGTGTTTCAGCAGAGGTTGCGCCAACAAAGTACGGCCAAACTAGGCCGTTCAAACGTCTCACACGATCTCACAAGTAGAGTGGGGCCGCGGGTAACTTGGCGGCATTCGCGTGAGCGTTTTACAATGTTTGACATGATGTGGCGGCCTACACGAAGACTATCAAAGAACCATCAACGAATCCCCATGCATCGACAATTGCCGCATGGAGATATACGCTATTTTGGAGCTTCTGAGTTTGCCCTTGTTGCACCTTTGACCATTGACCCAGGGCTTCGGCAAAGACGATTTCCGGCATGAGCTCCAGATATCCAGAGCTAAAAGATATGACAGATGCCGTGTCCTATGCAGATGCTGCTGCTTGGCTTGCAGAAAGTTCAAGCATAGGAATTGGTGCACCATAGTTCGCGGATTAGCCTTGCACAAGTCGTGCACGTGTGGTCGTGTAAGGTGGCAAAAAGCACGAGCCCAAGCAAAGATTCTGCAGTTTTCTTTGAACATTTGAAACTCAATTGTCATTTTAGTTTTATCCAATTTGATTCCCCTGCGATTGTGACGTGAGGCATGCAGCTACTTCTCCATTCCCTAGAGCAGCGTTTTGAGGAACGCTTCAATCGTTGGCATGTTGCAGATATGGATGACTCAGATCCACACTGGATAAATCAACAGCATAGTTTTTTTAAGAGACGTGTTGAACGGACTCGTATCGAGTGCCTAACATTGGACCTTTGCTTGCCATTTTCGGTAATCAAAGCCACCAGGATTGGCAGTGAAATGCACGGCTTGCATGTGCACTTGAACAGGCCATGGCTCAGACAGAGAGGCTTGAATTCCCACAGGAGATTTTGAATGGCAGCCACGTAGATTTGTTCGGCCTGAGATGTCATGGATGCACATTGGAGAGGTGACTAGCAACAGGCAACCAGCCATCGACCCTTACAGTGCTGCTGGTGCAGGAGCTTGGCGAGTCAACGGGCCAGTTGAAAGTCTTGCTGGGGAAAGTGCAGACTCAGCTGCTACAAATGAAGAGCGAAGGCCGGATTGTCAAAAGGGTTCAACGTGCAAAAGCATGTGGTGTAAAGGCAAAGCAGACTTTGATGATTTGTGGCAATGCTATGGGGATTTTAGGTGATTTTAGTAGGATTGGAGGGAAACTGAATCTCATGATGCGCTGTCAAGGCTCCAGTCCCAGCTGTGACGCGAAGCAAGACAAATCTCAACCAGTAGGTTGGGATTCCAGCTGTGTAGGTCTGTTTGTGAACGTTAAGGATGCAATTCTGCACTCCTTGTGGCACGATCATAATCCAGTGCTGCTAAGCCTCTCTCTACGGTTGTCTCTTTCATTTGCTTCCCACGAGTCTACTGCATCTGAGTTCATCTAGTGTCCATCTCGTCTCATCGGATCGTCTGCAAGGAGCAGAGGAAACCGCTGGAAAAGCAGAGCTGCGAAATGATAAGGTGCAGGGCGGGGTGTGAAAACGCGAGTTAAAAAGGGATCAAGGGATGTGACCGAGTCCACCCATCGTGCAGCTTACCATTGGCTGTTTGCTGTTGGCTGAAGGTTTCCAATTCTGACAACGTCGTGTCTGAGAACGACATTCTTCCAGAGGTGGTAGGCAGGATGGGTACACGACCTACAGGAGCAATCCAGAAAGCAAAGTTACTAGTAGAGAAGGATGAAGGGTCATATTATTGTTTGAGTCTTAAAGCACATGCACCTGGAATGCGAAGGCAAACCTGCAGCTCAGAGTGCCTTGTTCTAACTTTTGATCGTGTTGCTTTTGGTCCCAGCTGTGCAAGTCTTCCTCGTAAAAAAGATATTCTGACTGTAATTGATTTGCTACGAAATCTTTCAAAATAGGGCGGGGTCTACTGCACAGATGCTTATAAACCGTGAGATAGTTTGATGCGGGGCTGTCGATGTCAATCATTCCTGTCGACATTGTCGAGAGTTCCAAGCAAAAAGAACTGAGGTCATACTACTGTTCACGGCCGGCACATGGGCAATGTCAGTCAAGAGCGGGAAAACAGAACCCCGTTTGCAAGAAGCATCAAGAAGCTGTACGTGGAAGGTTTGCAGGGGTTTTGACAACGCTGTGTGAAGTCAGTAGATATCTCATCATAATTTTGGCTTGGTACTCGCTGCTTTGCTTCTTGGAGCGTCCCCTAGCAATGCAGAGCTGAGGTGATGCTGGATGCCTACCAATGTGCGGACCTCATACCAATACATGCTACGTAGTAAGATTCGTTAGCGACATGTTACATCATATGACCATTTTTGTGAATGCTACGCGGAAGAAACATGCTTGACTGCTGTACCCTATCTTGTTGCAATCGGTGTCCTTGAAGAGAACACTATGCTTCTCAGTGCTTTTCATTGTTTTGCAAGAGGTCCATTGTAGGTTTGGTTTGCTGAGGTCCATGGTTTGCCCCGGCGTCTTTGGAATGTCAACACGACCTTTTCAAAAAGCGCGATTGGCCAAAGGAAGAGGGAATCGCCCAGATTCCCCATGGTCGGAGCACATCGATCCTGCAACAGGCTCGTGCGAGAATTTATCAGAACCCACGCTGAAACCTACATATCCTACATGCGGTAGTGCAATTTCAAGTAGCATGGTCAACTGCAGTAGCACTCGGCGGCAAAAGTCTGTTGAGATCTTTAGAGCACCGACTTGAGTTTGTGCAGGACACATCTACTACTACAATAGGGAGACCAAAGTCTCCGTGTGGACCAAGCCTGGAGAAATGGCTTCAGATGTGGAGACTGAGGGAATGGATGAAGCAGAAGCCGAGGCAGGACATGTAGATTTGAGATGATTCGGAAAATTCGAGGCTATGAGTGCTGGCTGCAAGTGGGCATAGCTACACTACATACTGTGATGGTGTTAAATTGAAGAAACATCTTCTACTGACACAATATCTTGATGCGCAGTAGCTGTTATAGTATTATGTAAACCACATAGAAGAATTGTTTGCGGAAATGATTGGACAATAGTCTTCTGGAGCTTCACTATTAAGCCTATACCGATATTTTGTGCATGATGAACAAAGCCGTTGGATGCCCCGGGAAAAAATGTATTCGTATGTATTTGTTCATCTTAATTTCACCATTGAAGATTGCACAACTTGCGAAGTCCCTTCAGCAACTCAACCCTTCTGCAGATTCCGGTGGACGTGCAAGAGCCTGAACCAATAGCAAAGAAAGCGCTTACACCCACAAAAGTTTCTAGAGCGGCTTCCTCAAAGAGTTTGCGAGGACCGCAGCTCTTCAGGGCGTTTTGTTTGTCGTTTGTTTGCTTGTTGTCAGATGTCGTCAACCCTAGCGTTCACCTCTGAAGGACACATGCAGGAGAAGAATCGAGGTGGAGGCAATGGGCCTGCAGAAACAGATAAAGACAATTTCCAGAGATTTTGGATGATTTTGGCACATGAACGCACAAAGCATATTGTAAATATGAACGCAGTATTTATATATATCATTTATATATATTATTATATATCATACTGCAAATTCGGTCATATGCTCCCTGCTGCAGGTCCCAAAAGATCAGAGGCGCCTTGCGTTTGTATTGGTTTGTTTGTGGGGTTGGAATGCGATTGGGAATTTTGAAGCAGCTGTGATTTTGATTTTGGAGGCCGCACACCTTCACCACCATCGGAAAAGTTGCTAGGCAGAACAAGGAAACAATCAATCAAGAAGCGCATAGAACCTCTGCTTTCAGATGTTCAAATTTCAGCAATTTGCAGCAATGAATGTTGAATCTTCCTTTTCTCGATTTTTAGTTTGTGATTTTCTGTCTCGGAGCTTTGGGCATTTGAGCTTGTGCCGAGTTTGCCTCATCGACCCACGTTGGGGCACGAAACTGCTCTGGGATTTCTTTGTCACTTGTCCACGCACTGGCTAGAGTCTTTTACAGCTTAGTTAACACTTGGCAGACTTATATAGACTTATATTGGGAAGTCACGATTCTCCATTCTTTTGCGATCGTTTGTGTGCCTGGTCAAACAGGAGGGGCATTGAGTTCACTCTATTTTAGTTCACTTTATTTGACGCATTCAGCGCCGGATAGACTTGTATTTTGTGATATTTCATTTGCTCTTTGAAACTTCTTCCCAGAAGAAGAGTTGCATTGCCTCCAGACCTGTGCCTGACTTGCTTGGTTTCTGTTTGCCTCAGGTGATGTTTGTTGTCTTGTTCGATGCTCTCATCCTGCCATTTCAGCTTGCATTCAAGATGCCCGGCTTTGATCAGTCACCACATGTCACCTTTCGAATCTCCGTAAGCGCGTTTGAGCATAGCTTCGAGATGCCATTTCTACAAACGTTGTGGCTTGAGAGGAGGGCGTGTCACTTGTCACTTGGTCTCAGCCACATGTTTTACAAAGTTGTCCATCAACATGTGCATTTCAACATGTCCCAGGAATAATAATCACGATGCCTTTGACGAGTTCTGGTTTTGGTGGACAACTGTTCTATTCGGCTGCAGCCTTACAGTCTTGCAGGGCAGGGATGGGCAGGGCGAGTCTTGATCATTTCGTGTTCAGCTTTCTACTACTTGGCAGTTACTGAGATTCGATGGCAGTCTTGTCTTGAAATTGATAACACTGCAACCTAGGCCTTGACATCGTTATGAACTTCAACACGGCCATTCAAGTCGACGACGATGGCAGCCGACCAGATGCCTTATTGAGAGACAGGCCAACAACGTGAACCCCTTGTTCTCATGATTTCTCATGTTTTTTGCACTTTGCAACACTTTGGAAGAGCTCAGATACTGTACAGTTATGATCATTCATGAGGTATCATGGGGTCACTGGATTTTCGCCCTATCCTTCAGCCTTGACTGTGTATCAATTCTTGTTGCCAAGCGCAAGTTGCCGCTCCGGTTGGTCAAGTTCCCTCATTCTTGCTCTTGTCCTGCAGGAAGGCAATTGCACTTGCATATGTGTCTTGGCTGAGTTTACTTCGCTCAGATGCTTACACTGTTTTTTGATAAGCAGTACAGGGTCCAAGGCTTCCAAGGTGTCTAATCATGCCTTTTCCTGAGTATGCTTAGATTCGACCTCGAATGTTTTTTGATCTTATTTATAAGAGTTGTTGTGCAGTGCCCAAGGTGAAAGGTTGGTTTGGCATCGACTTCTTCAGCACGGCCTGGGACTCATTGGGCTCGGGTTTTTGCATTCTTTGGCCCACGAGCCACCTACCAATGTGACCTTTCGAGGTGCCGTGGGCCAAATTGGCCTCTATGTTCGCACCTAGCGATGAAGGAGGTCTCGGTCTGGCAGCTGCAATTGACCAATCATATCCAATCATTATATAGTTTATTAAAATTCCATTGCGCATTGCACATGATTAGAAAATATAGGTCTTACTGCATGGGCGGTTGCATTTGCATGTTCCATCTTTGGCATTGGTCAACGTACAGTGCCTGTGCGCACGCAGGTGGCTCCACTCAAGCAGCCAAATTATTGAAGGCAGCTTCTGGCAGCTTTTGGACGCGTGAACAAGTAGCACCGGGACTAGTGACTAGTAGGACTCCCTTTACCCATCCTTTACCATATTTCAATATATTTCAGGCACTTTCAGGGAAGACCAACTTTGTCTAGAATGCTGAATGCCAATTTCTGTTTTCAGTTGGCCACATGTTTGGGAACTGGTACTTTGGGTCGTATCAGGTGGTGAAGTTCTTGCGCCTGATGCGTCTCATGAGAATGCACCTTGGCTTCACCAGAGCTGGACTGCACGTGTGTGGGTTCTGTGCTGGGCCGGGGCAGGCCCGAACGCTGGCAGGAGCTGTGTTCCGAAGGGAGGGCTGAGGGCTGTCTGAAAGGTTTTGGTGTGTTTGAAAGGTTCCTTCAGGTTCTGTTGGAGGGTTTCGAAGGGATTTGGAAGGTTCCGGAATGATATCTGTATATTTATATGTATACGTATATATCAATATTATGACAGTTTTCGAGGTAGAATGGTTCTGCTTCTGAAAGTTCCGAAAGGTTCAGGAGGGTTCCGTGGTCCCGCAAGCATTTGGAAGGTTCCAGAGGTGCTTGAAAGCTGTATGATTAAAAGATTATATTTCATCTCAGAGCTTCAAAAAGTTGTGGAAGGTGCTGAAAGGTTCCAAACAGTTCTGGAGGCAAGGTTGAGAGGTTCTGAAGACTGTCGGGGATACCACCTGAGCTTGTTTGCTTTGAGCATGGCTGACAGCACTCCTTACTAGACCCAAAGCAATGTCTCCATTGCTTTGACTTGTACTTGGAGTGGGACCCCTGCCGTTTTCCTGACGCTGATCAACGCTTAGCAGCTGCTGACAAGGGTATTAAAAGGCCAGATATCAAAGGATTTCAATACGTTGAGATATCAGTTCGATGTACATATTAGATATTCGAAGGGCAAAATTAAATCACGCACACACATACACCAATAAATAGAATACGTAGAGAAAAGATTCACTGCGTTTAACTCCGCCTGGAATGCAAAGCGACCCAAAACTCCCAACTATCAGGGACCCTCGCTGTGCTCAGGCTGCGTATGGCAAAATTGAGTGTCTTGTCAAGCATTGGTTTTGGCATGTTTTGGCAGATGTCAGGCAAAGCTTGCTTGATCAAAAGGCACTTGGATTGTTCTCTAAATCACAATGAGCACACAAAAGCAGAGAAAGAGAAGCAGAAGGGAGCAAAGATGAGCTAAGCAGTTTTTTGTACGTACAGTAAAGAAAACGTCCTTCTAAGGAAAGCTGTGGGAGAGAGTGGAGGATGAGATCGGATCTGTTTTGCTTGTCCAGCTTCTTGTTTGCAGAGTTAAGTTTTTGCTCAAATGTTTCGCATTCCTTGTGCTCAGTGCTGGGGCAGCCAGTGCCGACTACAGGTCCATGATGTTGGTCCGCATTCTCCTGGTGGTCGTTGCTGTTTGCCAGGGCCTCAGAATTGTTTCCCGACTCGGTGTGACTGCTCGGGGGTATGAGTCAGTGATGCAAACAGCAGCCATTCATTGCGGGTTTGCAAACTCGACACTCCAAGGCCATTGGAATGCTTGCATCTTTTGGATGGTCGGCAATCCGGCCCCTCGGAGGGGTTGGTTTTTTATTTTTTTAACAACGCTGCACCCCTTTGGGTAGGGCCCATGCTTGCCCATGAAACGGGGTCATGGACTCCATCGGCACACTATTGACTCAGGAAAGCTTGATCACAGACCTTATGCCTGAAAAAACCTATGAGGCCCTGGACTTTTTGTGTGGTTTTCTTCATCACATTGCTGATAGTGCGTGGCTTTTGCAACCAGCATGCTTCTGTCCAGGAATTTCTGCAGGTCCCACACTGGACAACTATCAGCAGGACTTGATCCATGCGTCTATTGCAGTATTTGTGTGTTAGTTAAGACTGTCTTTTCATGATTTTCATGGCTGTTTGATTGCACCTGACCTTGCTTTTTATGGCATGAGCCTGCAGGAGCCTTGGCCCAAATCAAAACACGTGGCGATGGATTGATAGACCAACATCAGAGTCGCTCCTAGGCTGTAGTTAGAGAGTCAACTCAGGACAACTGACAATGTCTCCAGTTCAGTGATAAGCATGGATACACGTAGATTCTGTATGATTCTGTCATGTTTACATCTCTTCCCTGTCACTGGCTGTTGCATACCAGTACTTGAGACAGGCATGCATACAACAAGAGATATAGTCACAGTCGGATTCATGTTTAGTTCCTTCGCTGCTTCCTCAGAACAGTTGCTCAGCTGCTCTTCTGAGGTACATTTTCTGCTTCTACTGGACATTGGGAGTTATGAGGAGAGACCTGCAGCAGATTCTGTCCACACTGCATGACTCCATTGCCTGATGTGCCTGTTGGATGTATCCCATTGTCGTGTATGAAGTATGATTCTATGTAGTGCCATGTGGATGTGTATTTTCAGACTTGAACCTGTGGACAGGACCATGCCCGCTGAAGTGACCCCAGCCACTTTCCTAAAGAATTGTCTCAAGATTCTTTCAGAAACATGAAGCACCTTAAGGATTGACACATCGGACATTGTCTTTTGTCTTTTCAAGTCTTTGGCAGCTGCTGCAACTGCTTTGCGTTTGATGTTGCTCCTGGCTGCCTTCACAATGAAAAAGCCTGAAGGACAATGTGTATAATGTGTGAATGTCGTCCGTGTACTTAGGTTAACTTGGCAGAACGCATGTTCGTCCTGCTCTTCATGTCTCCCAGTTGCAATAATTTCTCAATGTTTGAGGAGCATTCGGTGTGCACATGCAACAGAGAATCTGAGCATGGCAGATGGATTATCAAACTAGGATATATTCAGTTGCATGCGCTCCTAATTTTCAGACATGTTTACACTCTTGAGAGGCTCATGTTTCATTACCTTTTATATAAACACCTGAGCATCCTGAGCATCTTAGGTTCTTTGCCCTTTCGGCCTTTGCCATCTCAGTCGCTGCCCTCTTTGGGTGTTGTATCAAGCAAGCTCTTTGTGTCAAGCAAGTTCTTTCCGGACTAGTGCTGAAAGACAATGTAAGCGGTACTGTGATATAACATTAGTCGTGCATGTATTTGTTATATATATATATACACATGTTTTTTATGTTCTCTCTCTCAAGGAATTCTTAGCTTTTCTTCCTAGGTCGCATCTTTGACCCAAGCATACTTCAAGATTTCCGAACGTAGCCGAAGCTTTACAGATGAGCTCTTTGCAGCAACTCGCCTAAAGATTTCTGGCATGTTCTGGCGTGATGAGTTTGTTGTTGTTGTTGTTGTTGTTGTTGTTGTTGTTGTTGTTGTTGTTGTTGTTGTTGTTGTTGTTGTTGTGGTCGTCGTCGTCGTCGTCGTCNCATCCATGATGTATCATCCACACACACATGCTCCTGTCATCTCTTGTTTCATTTGAACTTCTCACCTGGCTTGAAGGTACGTATGCTCTTGAAGAGGCTCCCAATGGATGCTGGAGCAAGGCGGCGTCACTGGCTACACGGTGGATTAGGTGATCAATATTTAGAATTTTCAACCATGATGAAGATGACAGATTTACCAGAAAGGCCACCTCAGCGCCACGGATCAGTACAGGAACTCTGAATCCTGTTGAATCCATTCGACAGGCGGAACATCCGAGAGGTCCTGAATTTGCTGCCGCTTGGTTGAATTCTGGAATTTGAATGAAACAACTCTTTTGGTGAAAAGATGTGCAAAGTCTCAATTCAAATCAGATCCCATTTCTGTCATTTCTATCCTATCCGTGTCTCATCGTTCCTATTGTCCTTCACGTCCATCACAAGGTTCGAGAGGCGCAAAGTCATGGCAAAGGAGGTTAATCTCCTGAAAGCGTGCCTCGACGATGACCCCATGGATATGCTCAGGGCTTCGGCCCCCGAGAAACACATCGAAATACACTCTCCGCACTTCGTTTTTCTTCGCTTTTCTACTGTAATCCTTTTGAGATTTTATTCAGCCCGTTACAGATACTACTATTGCAATGAGATAATACAATAGGCGCATCGCATTGTCGCACAACATATCACCCCGTAAATCACTATGATAACCTCGTTATATACGACCATACATATTTAAATTTCTCATTTGCTACATAATCACTTTACATATCATTTTAGTCATCATGCTGTAGGCTAATAGTAAGTGCCTCCGGGCAAATGGGATGCGTTGCCGGGGAAGTTTGGAGTGTGAACATGCTCTTGATAATTGAATCTTCATTTGGATTATATAGTGGCGATTTCGCGCATTTGTTATCATTCGTTTATGGCCCATCTTGGTGGATGTTGGTGGAATTGGCGTGCAACAGTTTGACAGGCATGAACTTGAGGCCTTTAGCAATGGAGTAAGATCTCGCACATCTTGATTACATTTGATTACTGTATACACTGCAGATGTGTAGTTTGTTTGACGCATTCACTCTATTACTTACATAAGTTTGTTGCCGGATGCTTCGGATCGTTAAGTCATGCTGCCTTGCAGAGAAGTATACAGTTGTTCTTGGATGCCTGGTATGAATGTCTCAGAACTTCCCCACCAAATGATATTGACCGTGATCTTCTCACAATCTTTTCAAGTTTAAACATTGCCATAGAAACAAACAGTCAGAAAGCCAGAATCTCCAGGAATGCTTTGCGTGCTTGCCATAGCTGTCATAGCTGCGATTCCTTGTTCCTGAAAACTGCTTGAAGTAAGGTTGCCGGATGAGCTGCAGGAAGAGGTGCCATTTGCTGCCATTTGAGCGCATCACGAGACTTTTGTCAAAGTGGCACATGTTATGAAAAAATGAGCCTTTTTTGCAGAGACTTTGACCTATCTATTATCTATATATGCACTCCACTACCTGGCAGGTGGAAAGGGCGAAGATTCAACAACATTTGTTCAGGCTCGGGCTGTTTGCTTGAGTCCGCTTTCGAATGCGGCATGCGCGCCCAATGGATTGTGATGATGGTTGTTGTTGTTGTTGTTGTTGTTGTTGTTGTTGTTGTTGTTGTTGTTGTTGTTGTTGTTGTTGGGTATTCCCCCACTCAACGGCCGGGTGAGGTCGTCCATTTTTACTTTTCTGATGTATCTTGCACGGGAACACATCTTCACTGCTACGCAACCAGATGTTTCTTACACTAGAAGACATGTAGGTGCTACGCAACAGGATGTCTGTGGGTGGGGTGTTTGTTTTTGGGTGGGGGCGGGGTGGGTGGGGGCTGGGTGGGGGTGGGGTGGGTGGGATGTTTCCGTTCGTTGCACTTGCACACATCTCGATGCTACGCAACATGATGTTTCGTGCACGGGAACACATCTCGGTGCTATGCAACACGGTGATGAAAAAAAGAATTTGGGGCATTCTGGCAGAAATTCCAGAGATATTCAACCTTGGAACTACTTGAGAGCATTTGTACATCAATGGAACACTGAAGAGAAAAACCTTCCGATGACGATGACTTCTTAATCAAACACAACTTTTTGAATAAAAACGAAAAAAAAGAATTTCGGAAGATTTTGACAATGTCGGTTGCATGTAAACNTCATCATCATCATCATCATCATCATCATCATCATAATATATCATAATCATCATCATCATCATCATCAGCATCAGCATCAGCATCAGCATCATCATCAGCATCAGCATCAGCATCAGCATCAGCATCATGGCCATCTAATTGTAATTGGTTCAACTTGTAATTTTGCAATGCAGTACTGTACTATTATCCCTCTGTCGCCAGGGCGTCTCCCTGCAATCCTGACAATTTCATTAGCCATCCAAGCAACATCAACAAGATTCAACAAGGGTGTTCGGTGATCTTGTCGTAGAGGCATAGAGGCAAAACAGATCTGTTAGGAGTCAATCTGGCAGGCTACCAGGTGTGTCAGACCTCACCACGTCTCAATTGGCAGAGATTTGTGACCAGAAGACTAACTGCGTGGTGTGGTGTGTCATGTGCCCTGGAGATGTCGCACCTGGATGGCAGTTCATGTCCCTCTCCATCGCTTTGTTCCACACCTTGTGTTTTTTGGATCTGAAACTCTATTTGCACATCATGGTAGCATTTCTTCACCAATTTAACTTCCCACCAGGGAATTTGTACTACAGTGACAGTAGCGGCAGCGATATTTGAGTCGAGATTCAAAGATATCGCGCTTGATTTGTCCATGACTGGCCTTTTTTGTGATGTCCTCCCCACGTTTTGTCGCAAGTTTCCTGCACATATTTTCCCCAGCCAAGGCATGCACGATGGGAGAGGCCCGATGTTTTTTTCCATTGATGCTGCGGACACCCACGTTTCTCATGTTTCTGAATCAATGTGTATAGGCAATCCCTTGATCTTGATGCAGTCCCGCTAAAAGTCTCGCAGATTTTTGTTGGCCAGGAAGCAAAGTGTGCATGGATCCTCTGTGCTGGAAGACTTCAGGCCTTGGATACTTTTGGCGAAGTGCCTTGGTCGCACGAGCTGGGATATCCGTTTGTTGAGTTTTCAGTTCAGTGAATTAATGATTTAAACAGTATATAGTCGTGGAATCCTGGCCGCACAAAACAAGAAGTTCGTGAATGCAATAAATAACAGATATACATATTTAGATATACAGTATCTACTAATTTCTATATACTATTTCTTTCGCAGTCCAGGCAATGGGGCGGGTCAAATAGTCCCTGCTTTGCTGGGGGTCTGGGCCACCTTGCGGAGGCAGTACTGTAGCTCATTTTCTCGTCACACTCATCGTCCACAACCAGTACCACCAGAACCATCATCATCATCATCATCATCATCATCATCGTCCTCACTGACGTCATCAGTACCTTAATCCTCATCCTCCTCTAGGGTAGGCTTTGTCATTCTCATTTTCATCGTTACCATCCCCCACCCGACTTTTGGGGACATTGTGTTTGCGAGTTTGTTCAACCCAGTTCCACAAGAACTTGTAATTTGTAAATTTCAGATTTTCATGCCTCCAACGCTTTGCCGTCGCACCAGCCTTCGTTCACCATTCCCCCCATCAAGTTTGAAGCAACGAGTCCTTGAACAAGTAATCAAAAATTGCGTTGGGACACAAAAGGGCATGGTCAAAATCCATTAATGGTTGCCAAGGGTTTGAGGCTCAGATATCTTATGATATCTTCATATATCTCCTGTAGCTTCGCAATCCCTGCCAGGTAATGATCCTGGGTGATGGATCTTTCGACGCCGTTGATGAGGATTGCTTGTGGAGTGCAGAACCGATGGAGCTCCTCGGTTGCAGGGCAATCGCCAGCTGTACGCAGATGGTCCCTTCAGCACATGGACTTGAAATGACTTGATGGTACTGTGGCAGATCTGCAAAATTGTGCCCAGGTCCCCTTTCACAGTCACAGCCTACACTGCTTGCGAAATGCTCAAAGTCGACAAGGACCGTGAGGGCTTGTGATTTGTGGCGATGGAGCGGGATGCAGTGGACATGATATAGTGATACAGTCAATCGTAAAGCATTCAACATTCAAACATATTCAAACGATAATTTCAAAGCCCCGCCATGGAATTCGCCACTGCAAAGCCGACCCGGCCCACCAAAAGGACAAGTTCGTGGAGATTGCGACCAAGGAGGAAGAGGCTTGATGATGCAGGGTTAGTGACAGCCAGGCAGTCAGGTAAGCAAGTCTTTAAAGGTGGCGACATGAACAATTGAACAACAATTCATCAAGGTATTTCACTCGGGAAATTGCCTTCCTCCCACAATCATGGAATTGGAAAATGACACTATTGGAAAATATTGGGAAATGAGACTGGTCTTGGAAGGCCCCTTTTACATCCATTTACATCCATTTACCCCTTCCATATCCTTCGAATCATCTTCCATCCATTTAGCAAATACGGAACGAAACAGAATCTGTGCTTTTTGAGTGCTTTGCCTTTGTTGTGGACACCTGCAGGTGTGGAAGTGCCAGTCTCGGAAGAGGAACCCACCAATGGCACAGAAGATGTTGCAAGCCCACCACATCGTTTCCTGGCAGCAACGGAGTTACGATGAATGGGAGTGGATTCATAGAGCACATGCTGCAGCTCAAAATGTGACGTAACGTACAGTGACAGTGTGCCTATGTTTTTGCATGCTTCCCAGACTTTGTCCTCAAATACTGCTAGAATACACTGCAGTGATCTCTCATCTGGTGCATAGCGCGAGAAACCAAATTCTATGAATTCTATTTCTCCTTGGGTGATTTCGACTTGCCACTCATTTGTCCCATGCGTGGCCCTTCACAACGCGCCTGACTCAGAACACCACTGCTTCAGCGGCAGCAGCAGTCTCCTCCATCTCAGCTGGTTGAGACAACTGCGGACAGCGACAGGAACAACGAAAGGAGAGAAAAACGGGTCAGATGAGGTATACGGAAAAGTAATGAAAAGTATTGAAAAGTAGGTAAAAACAAACTTTAAACCATAGCAGACCTTTGATCCTGATGGCCTGTCCAGGACTCGCGGGAAGCGCCATCGGCGCCTGGCATCTTACATTTGCAACCGGTGTGCTGGAATTGGCTGTTGGCCAATGGCAACACACTCGAAGGCATTTGGTGCAACAAGTGGTCACAGTAAGCCTGATGGGTTTGTGGGCTTGTCGAACCAGATTTCTAGGATGCTTACCTGCATTCCCGTGTAAAACTGTAGGTGTTTACATGTTGATGCTTTTTTGAGATGGCAACTCTACATTTACAAATAAACGGGTGCGAAGTGTTTTGTAAAGATGACACTTGCAAAATGCCAAAAGCTTTCTTGCTGGCGGTCATCTATAGGCAAAAAAGGATGGCCGTGCCGGAGATTTTTCGAAGCAAAAGCTAGAGACCTTAAGGGGTCGGAGCTTCGCCCTAGGATTCCTCCTAGGGGCTCAACAAGCGACATTCTCTTTTCCCTTTTGACTTTCTCTTTTTTGACTTTGCAATCACAAGCGGCATTGCCCATGCTCGATGAGTGTGGCTTTGTCCATGGTTTCGAATGAAACCCAAAGGTCGAACTTTGATCTGTCTCACTCAATTTGGTTCAACAGCTGGTGATGAGAACGTATTGGAGAATTTGTATATATATATGTATACTTTGTATTCAAAATATACTCATTGCTCATAAATCATCATGAATCAGCTGCATGATCTAAGATGGGCGCTTGTGAGGACGTTTGCTGTGATTCTCTGAAGGATTAATTTTGTGGTTCCTTTCTTTGGAAATATTGGAACATGACAAAAAATGGATAAGCCTGGATAAGGGTGATAACAAAACACACGGAGAACAAGCATGAATTTTGAAAAACACGCACTTTCTCTGGATTTTTTGGGGAAAGACAACAGAACCATCCTTTTTTGGACATTCCTTGTATTATTTTGTTGTTTTTATGAATTTGAAACTCATTATTTTCTTGAAGTCTTGAAGATTTCAAAATATATGATGCTGTTGGCAAGATTTATCGTGGCACCTGCCTGCTGCAACCAAAGACCTAAAGAGCCCGCGTTGCTGCATCATTCTGAAAAGTTGCATTTTGTGCTGCATTACTTTGCGAGTTTGAACATGTTGACATTCGACTTGTCAGCTGGCAATGCATGGCAACCTTTAAAGACCCTCTGAGCTTCACCTGGGCATTATGATCATAGTGCAAATTCTATGATTGACATCAAATGAGTTCAATTAACACAGTCAATCACTAAACCCACTGTTGTGTTTCCTTGAGTGTATGTTGACTGACTTGTGATGTTTAATAGTCCAATGATGCATGAGACATCGAATGCGTGAGGGTTTTCGATACTGTAGACTGTCCACTGCTATACGTACTTATTGATGTTTTCTTCTCCTACTTGCCTCCCTGGGTCTGAGAAAAAAGCCGCAAGTGGCAGACGTGCCAAAGGTCGAGATGCGCAGAATGCAGAAGTTACCGGATGTTCACGTCTTAGCCGACAGGGTGAACAGTGTGTGTGTGTGTGATGCGTGGTCAATTATACCTCCGTGTTTATTGAGTCACGGGACATATCTCACCATATTCAAATCTCACCATGTTTGACCTGTATATAGCGGGCGGAAGGTACAGTGGTGTGACTTCACTTGTGCCTGAATTCACGCAAGTCTGTTTTATTTGCTCCTTTCTATTGTGATCGCCCTGGAACATGCAGAGTGCTGATGTTGGTGATCCCGCAACCAGATCCGGAATCGCCCAAGTTTGTTCGCAAGATGCTTTGCTGCTAGGCAGTAAGCTACACATCTGCCATCAGCGCGTGCGAACGAGCCCTCGAATGGATGCAGTAGACTCAGCAGAAACTGCAAAATGACTAAGTACCAAGTCATAGTATAAATTGTATACAAGAGCCGAGATGGTGAAAAGTCCTGTGCAGTACTTTGTCGATGTTGATTTTCTGCAAGTTGCTGGGCTAGCAAGCCAATGAAGAGGTTCAAACCCACTCACCCAGTGATTGGGGGCGCTTAGGCAAGCTGTGGCATTGCTTGAAGAAATCAAGTGTGTGCCCCAAGATGTAGTGAAGATTGGTGAAGTTCCTGCGCTGTGAGATTTCATACGACAGTTCCACCCAGCTGAAGCACTACATGATTCGGCCCACCCGAAGAACTCAAGACCCATGAGCCACGCTAACCTGTCAGGGAACTGCGGGTACAATTGAATCCATCCATCTCAAAGCTCCTTCCTCCCGAGGCAGCTAAGGCTTCAACCAAGTATATTGTGCTGGCAACTCAGACCGCTCAGACGTGGTGAGGTCTGAATTTCCAATTCAGGAAATAAAAAAAATGGATCAAAATTACCGCTTCGACATCAAAAACTATCGGACATTATCAATCATTTGCATCAAACGCCATCAGTCATCATCGAGCATCAGCAAATACCGCCATCAACCATCATGGAAAATCAACAAACACAAAGCGGCAAACGATCTTCGATCATTTTCGAGTATCATCAAGCACGATTCAGCATCATCAAACAACATCAATCATCAGAAACAAATATAGATCACGAACCAACCATAAAGCATCTTCGAGCATCACCAAGCACGATTAAACATCATCAAACAACATCAACCATCATGAAACATCAATCAACATTTTTAATTATCACCGAACATTGTAGAACACCATCAAAGATCATCAGGTATATCAAGCACAATCAAGCATTGCCAAGCATCAAACATCATCAAACACCATTTAATTTGGTATATCAAACATAAACATCCTTAAACACCATGAAACATCAAGAAACACCATCAAACAGCATGAATCATTCAACATCCTGGTTCAACATCCTGGTTTCAGTATGAGATCCTATGAATTTCGGCATGAGGTTATGGGGCTGCCATTGGTGCTGGTCCTTGGCTTGTTGCCTTCCAACTCTTGGAGGCACCATTTTCCAAGACGAGTAAGCCTCATATTCGGAGGGTCCATTGAGGAACTAAAGGCAAAGTTCAATTACTTTTCATGTTGAGGGAGGATTAGTGAGAAAAACATCTAGAAAAACAGCCCTTTTGAGATTCAAGAAGTTTGAACAGCCGCTGAGAGGCGATGAAAGCAGACGCGCCGGCAGCCCGGAGTTTTTTGGTCGCCCTGCACAGTTTGCCTCTGATTGGAACATGATTCAGAATAATACGACTGCATTTCCTTGTTGGGGGCGTTTTATTCAAGTGTCATCATCATCATCATCATCATCATCATCATCATCATCAACATCAACATCACCCTTAAAGCACAAGAATATTAATTCCTTCAAGAACAGGCACAGGTAATCCAACAGACCCAAAAGCCCCAAGCCAGGCAGGGGGAGTATGGCATAATATTTGATGCCACTAATGAATTTGCTGATTCACTGAGACTGATGTACTCGTACCTAAACATTGATAACATTGGCGTAAATGTTGTACAGACTCCAAATCTAAATGCTTACATGGATGTGTGATGATGTGTGTATGTCTCTCACATTTACGTTCTCGTCATCTCGGGCCATGATGGGCCATGATTGTTCTTGGCTTGTTGGGTTGGATTGATTCATCCACCATGTGCAAGGGAGCAGAGGTCTTCAGCTGTTGGCTCAGGAAAAGGACGGAAGTCACAAAAGGTCCAGCGATGCGGCGATGCCGTCCTGACACATTACCTGCGCCCAACCCCAACCAGCCATCTTCAAGACCAAGCGACCAAGCCCAGTCAAGAGCTCACATAATAAACCTAAACACATAGCACTCTCAGCAACTCCAGGTTCGTTCTTCGCTTGAGAAAGTGCTGTGCTTCTCAGCAGCCCATGTAATCTTGCCATATGCAATTAGATCTGCTTCGGCCAATCCCACGGTGGCCACACCGTAACTTGACTGAAGTGTGGGCGATGGGCAGTTTGCTAGATTTGCGGGAGACCATACCTCATGTCTCTTATGGATTCTTATGGTCATGAGTCTAAGAGTCATGTGAACCTGTAAAGCTGATCTTGGTGAAGTGCCTCGGCGAGTTTCGATTGAGTGATTTGCGAGCTGCTAGCTGCTGGCCTGAACAAATTCCTGAGGTGTGTTGGTGAGGCGTTGAAGGCCTGATATGGCGGGTCGCGAAGCTCCAGAAAGTGGCGAGAGAGAAGGTGGGGAATGGGAGTGTGTTTTTCTCTTCCACACTTTTCATCGAGACTTCTTATCCATTCGTGGATTTGCTTCTTGCTGCTTGAAACTAAATGACCACTATGACTCTGACTATGACTACAGACTCGATAGGCTGTAGGAGGTATTGCACAGCCACTAAGTGACTTTGTGTTTGGCTTTGTGGGAGAGGGGTCCCCCAAACTGAGGCCCTTCGTTGCGCCTTGGCATCGATGGGAGTCGGGTCTGACACTATCTTGTAGTATACCAGGGGCACATGGCAGTCCCGTCAGGGGTGCAGAAAATGTGGTGGAAAAGTGATCAAACGTGTTTATACTTGTATACCTATAGTATCTATGATATCATATTCATTTTGTAGACAGCCAGAAAGATGTGATGTACTGTAGCTGCTAAGGCAAGAAATAGAAGCTTTGTTGGATGCGCATCTTGGCTGCAGTGTGACTTCAGCATAATGGCAACATGCGGTTACCCCGGAGCAATAACCACCACTGTTTGTCCTTTTAGTCGCAATGATTTCTCGCTTCGTGTGGATATTCCCTTAATTCCTCAGACAAGGAAGTGAAGGGAGTGGATCAATCCTAAGTGTTGACACTAGTTGCAGGTGTGCAACTCCTCTCTTGAGACTGGTGACAAACCAGTACTTCTCGTTCCCTCTTTGATGAAGATAGCCTCCCTTGCCTTCGTCCAGGAAAGAAAGAGAGTTCGCAGCACACATGCAGCGCTTGAGGGAACAGTTGTCGCAGGTGTGGTGCTCATGAACATGCAGCGAGATGCAATGATGCTTGCTTTCCTTGAAGTCGTTTTCTCACGCTGCATCAGACTTGGGATTGCATGGGTTTACAGGTGATAGGCCACCAGCAGCCATCCCCCCAAGCGGCTGCTTTCACAGGCATGTGCTTTTGTTGTGACACGAAACACGGTCTTGCTGTCCTACACTGCGACAACTAAATCTGATGGTTGGTCAATGTTGGTCAGTCATCAAGTGTCGAGTTGTTCTTGCATACTTTTTTGGATGTTACTTATGTTTGATGGTTGCTTTGTCGATCCCTTTCTGCTTTCTAGCTGCTCTAGCTAATTCTTCAAGCTCTCCTGGGTGGATACAAAAATCTCAGGCTGGCAGGGCCTTGCCAAGAGGAGTGCGACTGCAAGTGGGAAGTGGATGCCTGTAGAGCCTGTAGGGCATTGATTGAACATTACTTCTTTGCGGTTGCGGCACGCCTTGCATGTCAATTTTGGATTCATTATTTACATATATTATCATATATTGGTTTACCCTGACAGTGACATACCTTCTTTGGACATTCAATCCGTCTGGAAGTGCGCTGGTCGGAGGAGTGGAGCCCCAAGTGAGCTTGGCCAAATGTGGGGTGCGCTTGGGCAGCCCATGATGTGTGCACTTTGGAAAAACAGGCACGATGGAATGTGGTGTGCGCACTGTGCTTGGATTCGCAGCCAGGATGTGCACAGATGACATAGTGCCGTAGTATGACGTAGTAGGTTATGGGTGCTTGCATCGTTCGCCCCGCAAAACCTACAGTATGCAGATGAATGCTCGCTTATTTCTTGAGCTTGGCAGGGAGCTAGAGGTTGAAAACAGCCGCCTGCATGAGCTAGCCTCTCGGTTGCAATAAGCTAATCAAGAGCCTCAAGCGCATTTTATGGACTCGGCAATAGCGGAATATCGGATGTAGATGATGTAGAAGAGTCTTGCTCGGCTATGAATAGCGTTCAGCCGCACTTTGGTGGGAAAGTTGCTGGTTTCCAGTCATGGCATGTTTTGTCCAGACATATCCAGGTGGCTCGACGGCGAAGTGATCTACATTTCTTGCAGGCAGCAGCCAGCAGCAATTCCGGTTCACGGCATGTGCCTTGCTTCTGAAGTCAACAAGTGCTTGACTCCAACCTCTAACCGCCTCTAAAAAGTGACCCTCCAGACTGAATGAAAGCGCAACAAACACAAGTAGGGAGGACGCATCGCAAAGCATAAACATCACTAGTGTTGCACAGTGTGGCAGCGTAGCACGTGATTCAGAAGTCCATCATTGCGTACCACTGGTCAATTTTTCAATCATTTGTCACCAATAGATACCGAGAGTATCATGCAGTTTCAGATGCTGATGTTGATGTAATAGGCACGAAGATGATTGATCATACACCCCCAAAAACTAATATGGAACCTGAAACTGCAATAAGATGAATCCCTGGAAGGGCAGATTTCTTTTGAAACCAACCATTTCCAGGTTCCATGTTACATTTCACAACATTTCAGTGGTCTATTTGTATTCCGGTGTTATTCTACAGTGCTGCGTATGTCTATCGGCGAAGCAAAGGTGCTGGTAGATGCCAATGCTTGGCCAGGCCGAGGCAGAGGGGACGTAGTAATGTAGGCCATAGATGTCCAGTCCATACACCGATGCTTCTTTCCAGAGGCACCTCGGCAAGCTCTGACGACAAGGCCTCAATTGGATGGGCATGGAATAATATGGAATACATCAGGTGAAGATAACAACATATCTGCACATCCATACCCAAAGATACATATCGTAATGTACCGCATAGATCAGCATGGATGAGATCCATCAAGAATGCATCATATAACCATAATTAACCATGTGTGTATAATATGTCTGTGTTTACTAATTCGTGGTGTACTTTACGGCATGACTTATATATACTTATATAATTTTTCCATCATTACCTCAGAAGCGTGTTCTGTGCTCTCTAGTTGTGTGCTCGAAACCTTCCCTCCGACCCTCAGCCTGACCATGGGAACCGTGTGGGTGTTTGAGTTTCAGTAGATGTTTGATGCGAGGCTCGTTCAGCACAAGCTCAAGCAAGTCTGCCGCTGGCGTGCTGGCTGTATTTAGAAAATGTTCGAAATATGACTGCCTTTGACGCATCAGAAGCATCAGTGCATGACGATCTGGTTGCGTGTCATTGTGTAATTGTGTCATCGACATGTGTGCAAATTTTATCCACCATTGATAAGGAATTGTCTGCCTCCAATCTGAGCGCAGCCAGCTCGAGTTCAACCACAGGCCATTTGTTACAATCCGTCACTTGAAACCCAATGTTTTTAGATGCTGCCAGACTTCCAATTGTGAGACTTGACGGGTTTTATGATTGTACAAATCTGTGTGAGACAGATCTTTAAAAGCTTCCAAGTGGAGGCGCAAATGGCGCTGGTGCTTCCACAGACCTGAGTCGCGGCAATGCTTGATCCCAAGATCGAATTCGCCTTCTCGAAATATTTGCAAAACGTGATGTTTTTTAGATTTTAGGTTTTAAACTTGTTGTAGGTCTCTCCAGCAGCAGTGGCGAGCACGTTGCTTGTCCAAGAAGGTTTCATCGCATACGTGAACTTGTCCGTGTTTGTATATTTAACATGTTCATTCATTTTTCCGTTTAGAGAGGCATTTGCTGACCAAAACATGAATTTCAGCATGAAATCTAATCTCATCTTAGTGGCAAAACGCTTTTTCATGCTTTTCTCAAGCTGCTCCACAGTGGGGGTTTACTTCCCATAGTTGATTTGATGTTGCTTTGAAGCGAATCCTGCATCAAGACGTTTTGGCACCTTCACATGAAGCCTTGGCAAGCTGATGGTGGACAGCTTAGGCCCATGTTTGGGTCGGTGGCAGGGCCACCTGCAGAGCTTGACCTGCTTCCAAGCTGCAGAAGTGTCAAGCCGTCAAGCCTGTGAATGTTGTGAGTCGGCCCAGTCGGCCCGCTCCCGAGGTTGCCTGAGTTTTCAGTGCCTTCTGGGTCACAGGCCAAGCGATTGCAGCAGCCGCAGTCAATGCACACCCAGCCGCAGCCGCAGCCGCAGCCGGTTGCTCCACAGATGCCACCTTCCCCTGTGCAGTCTCAACAGTCACAGCAACCGGCAGCAAGTGGTGCAGCCAGTGGTGCAAGGACTGTAGCTGTTGCAATTCTCAAGCTTCACACAGTGCCACTACTAACAACTACAGCCAGCAAGTTAAGAAATAGGAGGTACTGTACACAGATGACCTCTTCATACCCCCTCCCTACACACTTACCCTCGCTTAGACTAAGATATCCCCTTAAAATATGCCGTCCCAAAAGCAAAGTAATTTCCCAACCACAATTTTTCAGGGGCTGAGTTTTAGGGAATGAAGTTTAAAAGACAGAAAAAGGATAAAAAGGTCAGATTGGCCATGTGCCATGTGCTGCACATCCTGCTTAAAAGGTGTGGTGCCCTCGAAGACCCTGCCAGGACACGGCTGCAACATGCAGACACCAAAACAAAGCTGGAGGATACACTGCGACTAGCTTGATTATGCTTAATTTGGATTGGGACAAGATTCTCTCGCATGAATTCATGGAGGCATTCCTTTTCTCATAGTTTAGTGGCTGGTGAAAATGCCTACTTACTAGGACCTACTACTAAATTACTAGGACTCATATTGCCGCAAGCGAAAACAGGAAAGCTGAAGCATGTACACACAATAATGACGTATTCTTGGTTGTGGCTTTTTGACTGAACCGTAATTCACTGCAGAGAGTGACAAGGTAAAGAAAATGTCATGTATTAGTCATTAGTCATCGGTCGTTTATATTAGTGTGTGGTTTTGTGTATGCATATTCTATGTGTCCGTATGCGTGTGTGGGTGTGTACCTATCTATGTGGGTGCGGAGACATACAAAAACAAACACAAAGAAAGTTGTTTGGTCGCCATTTTGGTTTGGACATCTTGGAGAGAATGCTTTTCAGCACTCACAGGACCACACTTGGAGACCATTTGCCACAAGTAACAAGCTATACATTCTTGATCAGAAGTCAGAAACAGAGCTTTGGAATGAAACTCATTAACTTCCCTCGGTGAGGTTTGGGTCAACTCCAGCAACAAAATCTGCTCAAACAAAACTTGCTGGAGTTTTGTACTTGCGGGATTTGTGCGGGGCCTCCATACGAGGGGGCCATGAAGAAGGAAGCCCCCTTTGCACAGTTGTTTGGTTCTTTTGAACAATTTGAATCGGCAACATTTTCTGTTTGCATCATGTGCTATGGAAACTCAGGCGAGAATTGGCCGACAGCATTGGCACTACGTTGCAGCTTGCCTGATTCTTCTGCAAGTTTGTGCGACGTTCTCTTGCCTATCAATCCTATCATTTCGACTGAAATATCTTCACATTATTCAACAAGTCACATGACAAGGCATGACATTGGATTCTGATATCATTTAAAATCTTCAGGCCTGCAAAGCCGGTACCGCCAGAATTGGAGCGAAAGGAAAGCAAGAAGAGCCCCACACCGCCAGAGTTGGAGCGAAAGGATAGCAAGAAGAGCAGCCCGGCTCTGTGTATATTGAGCCGCGACCCCTTTTTTTGAATGCGAAATGCGCTAGGGGTAGAATGGGTAGGAGAAGCTCGGTATGCATTGGATTGATTTGATCTTGACACCTACTGGGCCTACAGGATTGGATCCTGCTTTCAGGTGCGCCACTGTCACGGAGCGAATCTTTTCCGGCAACGGTCATGACTGAGCCCAACCACGTGGAGGCTGGGTCCCACACAAAATCACTACCTTAGCGTTTTGTAGTAGCCTTTTCGGATCTTTTTGGAGGATTCTGAGCAGCAACCCTAAAAGCTCCCGTGGCAAAACGCAATTACTTCAATTGAATATCATTTTGTAGCTTCCACCTTCCAATCTTTCCCTCGAGTAGCAGGCTCATTTTGTAGCATTTCTCATCATTTCTCTGCATTTCTTCGAATCACTAGTTCACCAGTAACTAATGTTTTGTGCTCAGTGTGACTGCGCTCAATTCTTGCAAAATGGCTTGAAATCAAATTAGTATTCTTGAAACAACACGTCCGAAAGAAAAGGCTGCCAAAAACAATTGCACTAATGTCGGGGGCACAGCTTTATTACTTGTCGTTTGACTTCTGAGTCTATCTTCTGAGTCTCTGAATTGATCTGTTTCAGAAATGTTTCAGAATTAATCAATTATTATGAATTATATGTTTATAGAAAAAACATGAAAAAACTGGAGAGGAATTGTTGTATTGTAACCCCTGGGATCTTTTCGTAACACTTTTACGTCGAATACTTTTCCAATCTTTTCCATGTATACGAGGGTCTGAGGAATTGATGCATTGTCACTGGGCGCCCCATGTGTAATCGAGATGCATTTAAATTTAGTCAAGCGGTTTTGACAAAATGCAGAAAATCAGCCCTACTATCAAATTTAATAGGGTGGCCACCAATCAACCCCACTACAAAACTGGATGCTTGTAGGTACTATATTGTAGAATTATGTTCTGACGTCCTCCATAAAGTGCTTTTATTTCGGACAACTGTGGTCCAAGTAGAACAGCAGTTTTGAAAAGACTGACCGACCGCGCAAAAGCAGATAAACATATGAACATGACCAAGAGACTGTGAAAAACAAAATGGAAAATGCCAACAGTGACGTGTGAGGGGATGTGTTATAAGAAGAGGTAAGAATGGAGGTGCTACAAAACACTGCTGACTGCTGGTAATGACTTTTTGTCGAAACCCTTCTCCAGCCCTCCTGAGCCCAAGGGCTGCAGCAAAGATGTGCAATGCTACGGCGAGCCAGAAGCACCTTGACTTTGACTTGTTAACATGACACTTATTATTTCAGACAGCCAACTGCAACTGGGAATCGGAAGCATGTCTCAGAGACACTGCTGGAAAATCAATACTGTAAGAATCGAATGGTCGCAATAATCATGATGAATATATAAACATATGATGAGTCTTTTCCAGTCTGACGGGTGTGTTCGATTGATGCGTGACATCCACTTCAAAGATTGCTAACACCAGGCATCGCCACAGACAGATACAGACTGTATGATGCGTGTAGCTGTACACGTTCAGCCTTATATAGAGGTAGCGCCTAGTTATTCATGTTATTCTTGATAAGCAATCCCATTAGAGATTCAGCTTGCGACAGTTTTGCCACCAGTGACTCGAAGCGGTGCTTGCAAGCTCGGGAGGTCGTCAGTTGAAAAACCCACTGAATCCTGCATTGTACTAAGCATGATCCTTGCATCTTTGCACCGAGGTCTACCGGGACTGGCGGATCCTTGGTAAAACATGGTAATGGAATGTAATGGAAGGACGGAGGCCTAGAGCTGAAATGAGTATATAGTTTGTAATTCAGTCTCAAGATGCTACCAGGCTACCAGCTACAACATTCTGTGGACTGCCTTCCGGATTTAAAACGGAGGGCGCTTGATAGGAGATGTGCATAAATTAAATGTCCTGCATCTCAAAGAGTCCTAGAGTTTTGTCCAAAGAATGTCTATATGTGTGAATGTCCGCAATTCAAGTTAACTGGCTTGCAACGAGGAAAGGGCACGTGAAGGAAGGAGCTGATACGAGAAATGAGAATGGTGAGCATGCAGCAGTGAATGCTTCTGCATCTCGATTGCAAGCTTGAATGAGAAACAAAGTTCAGCCCAAGCATTTGCTGGACTTGTGGTCGCAGGCAACATCAAGCAGAGCAGATGCAGCACCGTGAGCAGTCGCGCGATTCCAGACTCAGCCGAGCCAACTGTTCCAAGGTAATTTCAGGCCGTTTTGAAGGCTCTAAAAGGTTGCTTTTTAAATCTTTTAAACTACTTTGATGAGCACTGAACAGCTGGTTCCGTGATGTTCCGTGCACCTTTCCTAGTGCCAAACGGCAGAACCAGGGAAGAATCTTCAAGAGAGGAAGACAGAGCCCAGGCAATCACCAGAACATGCACCCACGTGGAGCTATTCCTGCATCCATAGGTCAAGAATGGTCAAGACAAGACTTAAACGGATAAACAAACATGTGAGAAAAAATGTAAAGCAACTAGGATCAACTAGGCAAGCGCGAAGAAAATTGCAAAGACCGGTCTAGACTCTAGACTGACCAAGTTGCAAGATCAGTGCGAGCAGTTGGGCCCGCCATTCCGCAGGAAAAACATGCATTTTGCCAAAATCTTTGGATTCACATCAGCTTGTGGGTGAATCATGGCTGAGTTACAAATGAACGATGACCCCCTACCTTGAGATCTGGCCATGGTCGCTAACCAACAATTCATGATGTGCGTTTGAGGCTTCAACCTTCGACAGTTTGCTTCAATGCGGTGAGCCAATTCGGTTGACGTGAGGTTTGTCAGAATGACCCTCTTTGGAAACTGGGTTGTTCACAAGCAATCAAATATTATTTGCAAACTGCCTATTAATTATCGAATAGTATCCAACGTGAAATTTTATGCCCCAAAACCACCTGATTCACCTAGGGTGTAGGGGGTTTTAGGTTGTTTTGTTTTTGGTTTGTTTAGGTTGTAGGGTTTCCACTCGTTTCTTGAGCTTTGGGATTTTTAAGGGTTGCTATTGAGGGTTTAGGGTGTTTAGGGTGTTTAGGGTGTTTAGACAGTAGCTCTGATGCATTCGGCCCAAAGGCCATAAGTGCTTGTGGGCTGGGGCCTCAACTCATTGTGCCACATTTTGCACTGCAATATGACTGAATCATTCGCCTGTCACCATGAGGCGCAGCCACACATGGGAGCAGGCTCTCAGGTCGAAGCTCAGTTGGATGTTGGAATGCGTCTTGGGGATGCGGTTGGATCATCTTGGATCTAACCTTTTCTGAGGCTTCTAGGGAAGATGCAAGGTCATAATGTGGAATTCTCAGTGTGCCTACTTTCAGCAACATTCAGCTGCAGAAAGCTTGTGCTGCCCATGGCATGCCATACGCATGAAGAGCAAAGCGCATCGTGGTGCAGCAAGGCTACCCCAAGTATTGTGACCTTCAACAGTGCAATCACCTGCGGGAGGCTTGAGAAATCGTTCGAGTGAAAGAATCCGGTTTTCACGGCAATGCTATATCAGGAACACTGCCAGTGGTCGAGTAATTACGTGAAATATTTTGATATCCAGTATGTATACATACAATACTTCTAGAATATCAAGATAATGTACAGTAGGCAGTCTCATATTTTGGGAAAAATTATTCTAAGACCGACTTGAGCTTTCCTAGCTATGAATAGTGTCGGGTGCTCTGCATTTGATAAGTGCCTACTGGTCCAGCATCGGCTGGATCACCAAGGTTGTGAGAAAGGCTTTGCTTGGAATGCTGCTTTGGGGTTGTTGGAACAGGCCCATTGATAGCATCGCAGCAAGGCAACCACCACTGATGCAACCCACCATCACCCTGTCATTTTGCACACCTCTTTATCACAAGGGGTGATTCCATTTGTCATAGTCATGAATGGCTGGTCTTTTACTCAAAAGGTCATAAAGTAGTAGATAGCTATACCAGCCTTAACCAACACCAGCCGCTCATGCGTTTGGAACTGATGTTGCAGCCCGGGTTCAGCCCTTGATGCCGTTTCCTGGCAAGGCTCGTAAAGCGGAGCAGAAACTGAACGTAGTCGCTGCCCAAGGCGGTGAGCGATGTGCTAGGAAGACTAGCATGAATGGGTTGAAGCATGTGAAGCAATTATTTGTTGACATCAGCCTGACATTTGGCACAGCGCTGGTGACACAACATTGCACGCCAAAGCTGGAATCCTGACATTTCACCACGTGGCCTTTGGCCGTAAAGAGATAACACATGCACCGGATACCCCCTTGCAAACCCGTAATGTTGAATGGTTGGAAAGTTAGGCTGGAGACACTCCATGACACTCCTGCCTTTTCATCAGTAGGTTGTGGTTGGTGTTTGTGAAGTTTCATCGTGTTGATTTTACACAACACTTACAGTATACATCAATATTGCATACATTATGTTACATTTCTGCGCGCAATGAATTGCGATGCTATAGATCTACAAAGTAGCACCATACCGTGCTTAGACCAATCCGATAGATTTGTATCTATGATTCTATGATGTTTATTTTCTTTACCAGATTTGTTTGTAGAATTTTCCGTTCAAAGTGCTATCCAGAGGTCACCTTTGGCGCAGCAATCACAGCTTGCAGGCGGGTTTTGAGGAATTTTTTAGGCCAGCCATGGTTACAGTTGCATGATGTTGCACAGTTTTTCGCAAGCCGACAGGCGTGCCATGAAATGGCAAAGTGTCCTTGATTTGGCGAAATCCTAAGCTCAAAGACTCGAACCTTTCGGCTGCAGATGGATGAATTTCGCGCGAAGTGCACTGTTGTAATCATGGCTAATCATGGCATCAATCAAGGTGGACAACATGGCATTGGACAACCTTGAGCTAGAGCCTCAAAGTTTTTTCAACGACTTGTGCGGGGTATTTGAAATGGATGTGGCCTGCTATGGCCGGTTGCTGACGGTCATTGAACGCTCACAATGAGACAAGATAGAGAGGCCAGATGCTGAATGCCTGCGGGTAGTCGCTCTAGCTTTGTTCGAGGCCAAAACTGAATAATTGACAGTCCTAGAGAAAGAAAGCGTACGGGCATGTGTCTACAATAACGAGAGATATTAAAAAATTGTAGATAGGTGTATGTATACATTTAGTTGATATATGGCACATGTGTACAGGTAGTAGTGTCACCGGCAAGCACCAGCAATTCGAAGGCAGGCCAAAGAAAAGACGCAGCAAGGCTTTTTCGTGAGGCACTGGAGTATTGCAGCTGCATCCCCTGTGAGCATTCAAGCAATGAACTTCCTGACATTCTCCATGGATGTTTTTGGCGCAAGTGTTGGCAGGCCCCAGGAGCACTTACAGGCCACAGATGTTGACAAGCTGCTCTGTGTTGATTTCTCATGATTCTCTTCAATTTGGACCATGATGCTGAACATTGCTGAACCCTCTTCTGAGATCAGGTTTGCAGCAAGAAACCCCAAGACTTGATAGCCATGGTCAGCTGGATTTGCAGAACTTGTCTGCAGAGGTGCCACGGATCAGACGCCCCTGCCAAGATTTGAAGCGACTGGTAGCTCGAGTTGTGTGAGTAGCTGGACAACCGGGCTACCCTAAATGGCATCTAAATGGCCATTCCAATCCATGTACGACCGAAATGTAGGCCGCACTGGTGGCCGCGCGAGCAGCCTCGGCCTAAGGCTGAAGGGTGGAACGCCCTGGTAGCATCCTTTCGCGTCTTTCATGTAGTGATCGAGCTTGGTTTGCACCATGAGTGACTTGAGTGGCTTGAGGCGATTGATGACGCAGTGACTCGGCGGTTGAAAGCCAAGGCACAAAGTTTTCTGGGTCATGTTGGGGTCAAGCTACATGTCGAGCTGTCGAGGGTAAATTGTTCAATGGTGAGGGGTTGGCGTTCCAGTGGTGTTAAAGGCATTGGATCACTTCACCACCAAAGATCCTTGCGTATCCTTACGCAGTGGTCTACTTATGTCAAATTCACGATGGGCAATCATCATCAACTCTCCATAATTAGTGGCATGTTTTGCACTGTTTTGCTAAGACTTGTACCGCAGAATCGTGCCCAGTAAGGGATGACTGGCTAACCCAAATTGATACCCTTGACAATCCTTGACTCTTTACGCAAGATGCAGAAGATACTGGCCTCAAGATGCTCCAAGCAACTGGAAGAATGGGAATTGGAACGGCAGGAATTGATCATCCTCCTCAAAGAAACTGGCCAGGGCCCTGGCCGTTCATTTTGCCTCACTTCGACACGGCCCTGCCGTGAAGTGGTCAAAGGTGAGGCAGCTTCAATACAACCAGCTCTCCTGAGCATGATTCGAGAGCTCGGCCTTCCTGGCAGCAACAGCCTGAGCATAAAAGCACACTGGGCCGAGTGGAACAATTACACTGGAGCTATTGAAATTCTTTTGAAATCTTTTGAGCATAAGGTTTCACATGTAAATCGCCAAATTCATCCAAATTCATCTAGCTCGAGGAGTGGCGGAAAAACCTCGCCGGATCTTGGCACAAGCCTAAGCTAAGCCTGTACGGGAAGTAAGCCAGCAAGTTGTTCGGAAAGTCCTTCTTGCTGGTTTGTAGTGGCAGGTGCCGCTGAGGGCAATCCAGCACAAGTGGAGAAGAGCAGCAAGAGAGAAAATTGGAATTTCTGCCTGGTGCGGTGATGTCATCAAGCATATCAAGGGTGGTTTGCGCAGTTCAAATCCCGCGGTTGGAAATCATTTGAAATCCAGATACTGCAGCTGATGCTATGCAATTATGGCAGCTGCTTGCGAGGGATCCTTAAACGAAAGCCGCAGCTATTTGATATCAAATTCCTTGAGGAAAATGGCGGAAAACAAAGCATCCAAGGCCGTTTGGTTCAGTGCTGATTTGTGCACATGGACTGTGATTGTGTAGATTTTTTGTCATGGAATTCATAGGGTTTGGCTTCCGCTTTTCAATTTGTGCTGGAAGGCTGAGATGGGAACAAGGCGTTTCTTTGGTGCAATTGCAATTTTTGTGAAGCATAGAGAAATTGGTGCGCAGTACCAAAAATCAGAAGCAAAGTCAACTGACAGTAAATGTTCATGACACTTATTGTACCGGAGTTGTAGTGCCGAAGCTGTTGAATCTCTTTGCATGCGAGAGGCTTCAACGGACACCCAGCAACACCCAATTCCAACAAGACATTTCCTATCTCCACGGAGAAAATGCCATACAACATGACAATAAAAGATCAGCAAAAGTATTTAATGCCACTACCGTCTTTTAATGCCACATGACATTGGAGACGCACCACTGTGAGTCAACCATGTGACTCCTACCACCATTGTCTTTCTTTGTGTGAGATATAGAGTTAACATGAGTTAACATCGCAGACGTCCCACAGACCCACCGTTGTGTGAGACTGGGAAAGGCCCCTCGCGAATGTCAATTCATGCTGTGCCACCTTGTGTGAGATGCATGTGTTGTCGTCGCTACGACGGATAATGGACCGACTATGCGTCACACAGCCTTTACCCATTTCACAAAGCATCCTCACAGAAATCTTGTTGACAGACGAATTTCTCCAAGAGATCTCCGAACGGAGACACACCGCGGAAATCACGAAGGCCACAGTGTATTCAGAAATGAGAGAAGGGGGATGAAGAGGGATGCATTGTGAGCGCAGCAATGCTCTGCTGACTGAAGTCAACTGAATGAGATCACCGGCCACACCACTCAGTTTATACACTAATTACATGGCTTCTACCCGCCTTTTCCGTTCCGACGAGTGTCGCGCTAATTCATTTATCGAATTTCTTCCTGTCTTTGAGAAACGGGTCACGAAATCCTTGCTTCCTCATGCCACAAACATCACAGAAATCCCGTCCAAAAAGATCTCCGAACTGACACGCCCCGAGACCACGAAGGCTACAGAGCAGACCCACAAGCAGACAGTGAATCTAGAGGAAAGAAAGAATTTCCGATGCATTGTGAGCCGCAACAACGCTTTGCTGATTGAAGTTGACTGAGTGAGACTGCGACTAGTAAACGTTTGCCATCGGTTTCCAAATCGACTCGTCAACAATGTGCAATGTGTACCACAGATGTCTGCAGTACATGTTGTTTCTTTAGAGTTTTGTGGCTGGACATTGGGCAGGAATGGTTTGCTTTCAATGGCACCATGGCCAAGGCCGTATCACATTGATATACATTGATGGTTTCCCCTTCGCCCAGATGGAATCAAATGGGTTAAGCCTTGCTTTCAACACTCCAATAAAGATTAATATAAAGACATCATTGGAACCATCTAAGTGGGAAAGGACAGGCGAGTCGCCGGTGAAACCGTGAAACATCTTGCATTCACAAAAACCAGGCTGCAGATATGGGGGCCTGCCTTGGTGATATTTGCCTGTGTGGCCGCAGCGGCCTGGACCTCTTTTGGATTGCCAGGCATGAGTCAGACCTGAGGTGTTGCAGGTACATGCAGAAACTGGATGATGTATCACGTTGTGCAATAATGTTTTACTCCAGGATGTTATGTAGTTACAAGTTCTAATGCAATTACAAATATGTAATAATATGTAATTCTAAATTGGTGCCAGTGCTGTGTGTAGTTCCTGCATGCCTTTTGATTCTTCAACTGGTCTCGGTGGTGAAAACTTATTCTGAGGCAGTTACTCCAGCTTGGCCTGTTTGGTTTTGGTACCATCCTGCTGCAATGCCACAGCCTGAGACATGTGGGACATCCATGGACATCCTATGATGCATTGGATGCCTTGAGATGAGCTTGGCACCAGGCTACTTGGCTACATTGCTCTGATGAGCAATGCAGTTCTGGTAAAGAAGATTGGTGGTCGATGCCTCATGGCTCATGATGCTTTTTCTGGTGCCAAGAAAGTTTTATTTGGGTTCCTTTCCTGTTGCAGATATGTAGTTAGATCGGTTAGATCATGTTGGAGTGGGTTCTCCATGCGACTGAATGGAGACATGGCAGCTGGCAGAGCATTGCCCCTCTGAGGCCTCAGAGCAACCAAGATCCACGGATACCTGATGGGTGCTGGGAGTGTAGCGGCTGCTTTTGGTCCGGGAACCCAGTCATTTGGAGCATCCTTGGTGTTTCTGGTGCCTTTGGCATCCTCGTGATGCCATCCAGTTACATTCATATCCTGCCAATGTGCAGATCCGTATGAGTTGGTAGATCCTGGTAGGTCTCATCAATGATTTTTCATACAGCATAGCAGTATGCATGGTTTTCTTTGACTTTGGCCCAAGTTTGGGCTTCAAAATGGTCCAGACGTCAAGCGGCGAAGTGACGAGCGAGGAGGATTCCACGGTAAGTGAACAGGGTCCTGTACGACCACGACTTTTCTGGACTAGATGTGCTGGGTCTTGGTGCCCAAGTCCTGCTTGAGCATCTGATGTCTTACAAATTCATTCGCAAGATGGTGCTGGCATGGCTGAAAATGTTGGCTACAAAGCACCAAATTGAAGCAGTTTGGAAGGGATACAGGGCTCTTCAGGAACGATGGATCTACCATTATCACCCAGAATATCCATCCCAGTTTCACACTGTCCTCCCAGATGGAAGCATTAAACAAACAAATAAATTGACGGTCGGAGAAGTCACGCTCCTCAAGACCTACGCCCGCGAGCAGGAATTCACAGGTCAGGAGGCAAGACATGAATATGCCGAATATGTGCACACAGGTAATGATGGGAAACCCATCGTTGTTCAAATCTGGCCTGGAACAAAGGGAAATTTAGATGATCATGTGTACCGGCTGGCATGGGATGAGCTCAATGATGGAGCGTGCCTCTATTGTCTCCACAAGCGCGTCGGTGAAAGCACCCTCATGGTTGTAAAGAGCAAGCAGGAAATCGAGAAGGATGGTTACTCTCCGTTAGACTTTCACATTGACGATTGTGCTCCTGATGGAGAGCAGTTAGGTGCTGGAAGTTTTGCTACCGTACAAGCTTACAGGGATCAAAACGGGGAGAAGGTTGCGGTGAAGAGGTTGATTGCCGACGCCGAAACCAATCACTTCTTTACATACCGCGAGAGAGACATTTGCTGCCGCATCAAGGACGAGCAAAAGAAAGGGAACGCTTCCCCATTCTTAGTTCAGATCCGAGAAGTCTTCTACAGCCAGGGCAGCAAGTGCCCAGAGCTTTGCATTGTCATGAGCCGGTACCCGACAAATCTGGAACGCAAAATCGCTGGTGAAGAACTTGCCGAGGCCAAAATTCTACAGTGGATGGCGCAGCTCTTCTTGGCTCTGGAACATTTGCATACGCATATATGAATGTGGTGCACCGTGACGTTAAGCCCGCTAATATCTTGCTGGATTCGCAGGACATGAAACTTACTGACTTTGGCACCTTTTGGATGCAAGACTGGAGGTGTGGTATCATGAAAGGTGACCACAGTGCGAATTATCCTGGCACACGTGGATACATAGCTCCAGAGCTCTATGAGCGTCCCTTGCCTGACCAGGTGCCCTTTTCCGTTGATTTCTACTCCATGGGGGTTGTGTACTGGGAAGCTTTGGGCAATCACATTGTCTTACATCACTCCGACAAAAAAGAAGCATCAAAAGAAGACAAGAAAAATGATGCAAGTGAATTGGAAAAAGCTGTGGATCAAGTGTTGAAAGAAAAGGAAAAGGAGAAGGCAGCGAATCTTGAGACATACAGCTTTATTTCGAAACTTGTGAACGAACGTCCTAGCCATCAGGACATTAGAGCACTGGAGTTTTTTTCCAGGGCAGTCCAGGATGAACATCATAGGTCAATGCTCGGCTAGGCTTCACAGGACGTGATTGATGAATATTGGGGATTGATGTCATGTGCATGTCATGTGCTCTTTGAAGAGTTTCACCCTAGGCTTAGCACCCAAGACAAATAGGCAAAATGGATCAAAATGGTTTACATGAGTTGATGTGCCCTTCGAGAACTCTCGAATGCAAAGACACGCTGATTTCATGCTTGGCAATGGAAAGACAAATGGTTGGCACAGCTTTTGGCACAGCTATTATCGGCTATTGGCAGACCAGAAAGAGTGATTGCAATGTTTAAGTTCACCTACGTTTGTGTGGTTTGCACCCTTCCAAGCTTCAAAGAGGCTGTGTGACTCAGCTCAACCAGCGCCCCATACAGAAAGTTGGATGCTATTGGGCTGTATTTGGCTCTAGACGATTTGCACAAAAAACTTTGCCATTGAGGGGAGGCACACGTCCGCCAGTATGCCAGCGAGATAGTAATTCCAGCGAGCAAAAGCTGTTGCTTGATGTTCTTTTATTTCCCCTTAGGCTGGTACGTGATTTATTCCAACAAGGAGGCGGGAGAAGTCACGTTTTGCTACTTCACAATTCACAAAGAAGCCAAGCATTTCACAGGTCACAACACTAGAATGGCTTAGGCAAATGGAAAGCCTCACATCACAACGTGGCACGGGCTTTCAGGCGGTTGACAATTCGAAGAGACTTGCAACATTTTCATATTGCAGGAATGTGTGATTGCATCAGGATTGTGAGACTGCCAGGTCTCACATGTCTTCTTGTCACCTTCGCCATGTCAGTTGCTGGCACGGGGCTTCTCGCCAAGCTCTTAGTTCTTTGTCACAACATTTAGCATCCATGGACACATGGCCATTGCATGCCACTGTCATGGCAGAAGCTCAGGACCCGCACATCGGGATGATGAAATCTTCGAAAACGGTCCATGACCAAGATATACAGTAAGTATTAGAAATTGATAGAATTTGCACGACGGAACTTGTTGTCAGACCACGATGCTGCGTCTTGAGATGTGTGAGGTCAGATATTTCCACCGCAATGGCGGACGAATACTGCTTGCTACCGCCTTCGTCCCATTCTCAACAATCTACATGAGCAGAGAGAAGCAGAAGAGCGTGTTTTAATGCGCTCCCCAACGCCCTAGACAATGCAGATCAATTTGTGATTATATTATCCAGATATCATTTAGATGAGTGATAAGAAATACACACATATGACATCTGAATATATTTTACTGGCTGATGCGTTACATATCGTTGCATAGTTCCACCCTATGTCAATTCTTAGCAGTGAGGTGTTTTTACCCAGCTCATAGCATTTCTCATCGGGTCTCTCCCTTCTTGTGTTGCATATGGATAACAAGAGAAAGCTGGAGCTGGTGCAAGTGGCGTTCGATAGCTTGAATCATTTTGAATTTTGAATCAACATTGAGGCCTGCAGTGCATTGGGCTGGTCTACAGTCCAGAAGCAGTCGATCCTGCCTGACAGTCTGGCATGATTTTTGTGAGTCGTAACTTTGACCACGCCAAGCCCAAAGCTCCCCCATGAAAAAGTGGTGTGTAGGTTCAGTTCACAGATTCAAATCTTAGAGCAGTTTCAACCAAGCCACCAGTCCAAGAGATTGAATGATTCCTTTTATCAACGTACCAGGTGGTGGTGTTTACACTGCCCCTCATTATCTTTATGAAGGCGAGATTTGCCTTCACGACTTCATGAGACTCCTGAATTTCTGGTGTTGACGTCGTGTCATATCATATCATAGCAGGCATGTCTCAAGAGTCTCCACCTGCAAGGTGTTGATTTGAGGGCGATTCCATGGGATTCCGGCAAATGCTAGCCTCAGAGATAACGGCCCAATTTGTACAGGGAGTGGAGGGTGTGATCTGCCCGCAGTTGACTCAGTCGACCACTTGAATGCACACTGCATCGTGAAGGCCAGAAGAGCAGCATAGAGTTGCGAAGCAAGGAATCGCCAGAGAGATTAGACTGATGATAGTAAGTTCCTGCACAGCGTAGAAGAAGCTCTCGAAAAAAAAGTGGGTAGGCCTCGGAAATGAGGTACCACAGTTTCACAAGCATTTACGCAACGGAATTTAAAGATTCTGTACAGTGGAATTTGGAATGTCATTTGAATGCCTGCACTTGGAGGGATCTCCAGCTCATCATATTTTCCACTTGACGGTAATTAATTGATTACAAAAGACAGACTATAATGATTGTTTGATGTTGCTTACATAACTTTTGCACAACGATGTCGCACACGTATACGCACGTATAATACATGTGAAATCTCATATAATAGCTTTGATCAATTATATAATGTTTTATGTTTTTCATTCATATATCATATATCATAATTTTTCTATATACTGTATGATGTATATATTATACATGATCTACAATCTTGAATGCCTAATTAGATATAATTAATACTTATTTCGTATATATTATATTTTACTTGTCCTTTGTAGAAGAAGCAATCTCCACTACAGTATATCATATATCTAATATACATGATATATCGTATTTTGTATTTACTATTTATTTTTGACATCATATTCACTAATCAATAATCCCAAAAAATGTATATATACATATCATCTCATATTTTTTTAGATCATATCTTGCCTGGAATGAGGTAGGCTCTTAAGATTTTAAGTTTTTGCCCTGAACATTTGAACATATTCAATNTCTTGACCTGGAATGAGGTAGGTACGTCTTAAGTATTTTAAAGGTTTTTTTCGTCCCTCGAACAATTTTGTAACCTAACTATTTACTAATACTAGGTATAAAATGAATTATATGATAATAATAGTATGATATTGAAACTGACACTATTTTAGTCAATATCATGTCAATATCATGTTTATTCGATCATTTGATTGTTTATTGTATTATAGTAAACATTTTTAAATATAACATTGCTTATGAACATATAGTAGTAAGTAATATGAATATGATCCCACTGTTTAATTTATTAATGTGTTGTGTATTGATGTATTCTAAGAATATATGATATATTATATGCAGCATGTATTTGTGTGCTCATTTCACACACACACACATATATATATATAGAGAGAGAGACATATATATAGACATATATATAGATATGTACATAGACACGAAACTTGAAAGGCAGCCGTCGGGCCACGATGGACATTACATAAGCTGGGCATTTTGCCGCCTTTGGATCATTCGGCTCCCAGTAGAACGGATGTAGCGGCCGCTACCTCGGCCCTTGTGGCCGTAGAGGCGTGGCGTCAAAGAATTTGCAGGCATTTCAGCAGTGGAATATGTGGCCACCTGACGATCAGGTAGCAAGATGGAAGCCAATGAATTAGAGGAGCATGAGGACATATCTGTTGCTGTTATACTATATTATTCTTCAGATATCATCAGAGCATGCTTGCTCAGTAGCAGGAATCATACTTGTTGTGGCGCAAGAACTACATATGATAGCTTATAGACAACGGCTTCTGCCAAGCTGACAAAGATAGATGTGTTCCCATCAGCACCCCATACCTGTGGAAGAGTATACGTGACCCTCAAGTTTTGCAGCCGAGTCGAGAAGGACGCTATTGATGGAGACGGCATGAGCGATTTTAGCATTGGTGATCTCGGTATTGAGGACTCAGTCAGCGAACGCTGTCGGATTTGGAGAACCCAGAAGCATGATGAAATTGTGACCCATTCAGTTAAGAGGTTGCATGGCAACTTAGCAGACATGACCAGAGCGCTGAAAACGAGACTAAAAGAATCAGAAACAGGCTGTACTGTAGTAGAGGCTTGAGACAGAGATTTATTCACCATTGCTATAAGACAATAGTAGAGCGATCTAGATGGTCTACAAAAGATTATCTTTGAAGCCAGTGGCACGCAACACCTAGTCATTGGCCAACATTCTTCAGTCTAAAGTTGTAGCTGCAGATGGATTCAAATGTGCAGCACAATGCTGGTGTGCAAAAGAAAAGTTTTCTTAGCATTTTTCAGCAAGGGGCAGGGAGGCCAATCTGTTTTGCAGACACGAGAGCCACTCACTCGGTGTCTTTGCACCCTAATAGCGGAGAGATGCTGAGGGGACACGCTGACCATTTGCGATCATAGCACACTTGTTCTGCCATAGCTTTGTCGCATGTTGTCCCATCGTATCAGGCCGTTGCCAGTTCCATTCCTGGCATAGCGCTGCATGCTGTGTATTGCTCCATTTGATGGCAGGAAATCCCTGAAGAGGATGGCAATGCCGTAGACAATACACAGTCCACAGAGGCGAGGTCATTGACAAAATCTTTCTAGCTGACTCGATTGGCCTCACATGCCTTCTATGCAGTATTCTACAGCCAACTGACATGCCTATGTTACATTGAAGTTGTGTTGTAAGGTATACACCACCTAAATGCACTTAAATGTTCAAGACAATTGATTAATATGATGATCCATGACGATCTACCACCCACACACACGCGGGGACGCACAGACACACACACACACTGATAAGCACGCACACACACACACCAAAAAAACACACACGCTCGCCACAGAAGCCCGGAATTTGGGTTGCCTCTACCATGACAACTGGTGCAAACTCTATTCATTGTATCGGATTCAGTGCTGGATGGCCGGGCCTGGCAGGTTGAAGACATCGAGGCACTTGTAACGGATGTGCAGGATCATGTCTTTGGGGAAATGCGGCTCCCCCCAGCCATCGTGACTGAAGTTCAGCAGCCTGGCTGAAATCTTAGAAGTTGCAGTTCTTTCGTTTCGTGGTTCCAAATCGTTGACAAAAGTTGGCCGTAAACGAACTCACCCCAATTTCCAGCCAACATCCTGTCTCTGCATTGTCAGGACCACCTGGAGCACCTTTTTATCTCAGCAAGCTAGCAGAGATGCAGCTGGCGATGCGATTTACAGCGCCATTTTTGATGCAGCACCTGAACTCCAACACCTCTTCAAGAGCCTGGTCAGAATTAGCCAGGCAAGTATGTTCAAGACGGGTTGACTAAGTGGTAAGGTGGTATAGTGAGGTTTAATGTGCGGTATACAGCAATGCACGGACAAAAACATACAAATGTATACAAATGTCAGTTGCTCTTGGATGCTCTTGGTATATACTTTAAAATTGACATCCTTTTTGAATGTTTTCCTCGGTAGATTACCACCTTGTGTACCACCTTGTCAACAGACTGCAAGCTCTTGCCACCCTGTTGTTCGAGGACAGCGCGTTCTGTGATGGCCATGAAGTTCGTCAATAGTTTGAATGTGCTTATTGGCGACTTGGCGAAGCCTACTATCCTCAAGGCAGATCTCTGGAACGCCTGTGAAAGACAAAGGCAAAGTCTAAAATGTCAAATTGATATAAATTGATTTAATCAAAAGGGATGAAAGGGGCGACAATAAAGTGTGTAGTTTCCAAGAATGACAAGTATTAAAACGATTTAAGACAATTTAAAGCCATTCTCGGATACAGTATTTCATCCCCTCACATCGCAAGTCGCAAGATCTGATTTTGGGTCCCTTGAACTGTGCCAGGCTGCAACGGAAATGCTCAGCTTTCAGCATTTGGACATCGAGGTTACAACACCTCGGGCTGGAGTCTTCAGACAAGCCATTTGCGATTTGTTGCTACAAGAAATTGGTGCAAATCTAAGCACACAGGTGCGCAACTTAGGGTGGCCAGTGGAGCCAAGTCATGTCTAGTGCCAGGTCAGGAAGTCAGTATTGTGCGTGAAAACATCCAAGAAGCTAGACTTACTGACCATTTTACATGTTGTGAAGCCAAAAAAGGATGTCTTTCATACTACAGATGAGACACTCACACAGGTATTAAAAGATGTTCTGGATGACACGCCTGTATACGTAAGCATGTGCTTCACCCTCTCTATGGTCATTTTGGTAGGGCTTTGGGAGACCCTGGGTGATGAAGTTGAGTACTATGAGTACTATTGAGTATTGGTCTGGCAGCAGAGTAAGATACTACTATAGTATACCTAATATTATCCTAATATTATCCTAATATCATCCTAGTTGTTTGATGCCAAAACCGTGGCTCCAAGGCTTTAGCTGGATTCCAGGCTCTCCTGAACTATGTTGCGGGGGCCATGATTTTTGTGCGAAGGGAATATTCTGACAGAATCAACGTCCTCCGCGCCAGTTGGATCGCTGTCCCTTGCACGGAGCTCCGGGTTTCAGGTATCAGTTTCGGGGTCCCCTAACAACTCCATATTCAGATTTCACACAACTCTCCCAAATCTGTGGCGCGCCTTGTGGAAGAATGTGCCATGACCAAACACTGGTCAAAGCATGAGATTGCACTTCAGTAGTTTCCTGATGAGGTCATTACCCAGGCTTGCATTTCCTGCTGGTGTGATGTTAGGTGAGGTTGACGTTATCAAGATGAAAGCATTGACACTACTCCTTACACCTTTCTCTTGAGCTGAGCTTTCAGAAACACTTTTGATCACCTTTGATATCCCCGGATCATCCCTGATCATCAGCGATATGGATCATCTATCTCCACCCATGAATTAGATGGCGCAAATCAAGGGGGTTGGCGAGAATAGATGGCACAAAGTGGCGCGATATTCCAACACAACGACAGAGACGGCACGGGCCCAATGTCTGATCCGGCAGATGCAACATAGAAGGTCCCAAAATTAGCCCATCCAAGGTGTGCACTAGATGGCGCGAGTCCTACCACCAAACATGTTGCAGTAGATACTGCGATCACATCTTCTCTTTCCCAGCGTAGGACGCCTGACTTTGGGGGAAAAATGACTTGAAATGGTGCGGTTGGAATTTGTGATTAGCACCTGCGCCATCTACCCAATCAAACCAGTGTGTAACCTCGATAGAATTTTTGGATCAAGGGTTGGAGAGTAGATGGCTTCATTCTCTCGGAACGCTGTTATCATTGTTGGTGGTGTGTGAAGTAGTTTTGGATTGATTTGCATATGGGGGTAGATTCGGGGTAGACGGCACAAGTACTTTTTTTCGAACCATCTATTTGGATGGTGGTGTGTTTTTTTTCGCATCCGCTTGGCAGTTGCTCCTGCATGTTATCTGAGGCAGTGCATGCTCGAATCCCTTCTGCAAACCATGGTGCATGTTTCAGGGTGCTGAGTTCTGTGTCAAATTGCCTACTCAGCTATACAGATGGACTTCAAAGAGTCTGAAAAGAAGTGTTAGCATTTCGCACTGGAATCCGACACAATCGAGGGCATTCGGGTTTGGACCGGCAGATCGTTGCGCCATAGCCAAGGAATAGCAGAACAACAAGAGGAGGGCGGTGTTCAGCCTCTTGCATCTATGGAACGTCTTGCGGTCGCTGCTGCTGCTGCTGAAGAAGGACCCACATGCAGCCCTATCGACCACAGCATCATTCGCTTCGTGTGGTTTTGATGCATGAAAGTTGGGTAAAAATTGGATGCACGTGGGTATGTGCTTATGTACAACCATGTTACACAGTCATCTGCAGTACTTTTGCACCATCCTGCCCCTGAAAAGCCAGCAGGAGGGGAAAGCAATAGCAAGCGTGTAACCCGGCAGATTCTGAGACACTTTGAGTGCCATTGAACTCGTACCTTACATTCGTATGTGACTACGCGTTTCACTGGAATCATATGTGATATGAGGCCAAAAAGATCCAGGCCACAAAAGTTCCTGAGAACTTCAATGTGCTTTGGCTTGGTCCGCTCTGGGGCAAGAGCAGTTTCTGAAGTGATTGTCATCAAATATCAGCATGGCTTGTGATCTGCTTGTCGTCAAATTGATAATATGATAGAACATGTGTGTCCAATGCTGGATATCAGGAAATGTTTTTGTTCAACGCAGCAGTGATGGGCTTCAACATGGGCATAAATTGGATGGTGGCGGTTCTGGACCAGTTCGAGAACATGGTTTTGATGCTTAATTGCAGCTGCTGTTGAAATAACATTCGATGCGGCCCAACTTTTGGCCATTTGGGTTCTCTTTCTAGCGTGTCATTCAGACATGCAGCTGAGTCAACAAGTTCATCCAGCATCAATTTTCGTGTCAGGAATGCATCCAACACGAACAGGTTGCAGGAGGAGTGTGATGTGTTGGCTCTGCGATTGATCAAGATCAAGGACCTGCATGACCTAAAGCAAAAAGAAGTGAACATCAAGCAAGTTCAATCAAGTTCATGTGGGCACTGCTAACAGCCGAACATCGATCATCATTCAACACGATAGTGCAGGAGCCCGTCATCTTTGCCGAATTCAAGGCTATGGGGGGCCAGGGTGGGACAGAGCCTACGATGTCTAGATGATTGGCAGGATCCTGCTTGTTTGCCCTCCCGTTTTCACAATGCTTTTCTACATCTTACTATACTAACTACACACATTGGCAAGTGAGATCTTGGGTTTGGGAGTTGAAAAAACTGAACGGAGTGGAGAAACTATGCGTGAAAAGGGAGTGGAAGTGTGGGGTCGATTGAGCTGTGATGGTGTGACTTGGGAGGCCGTGATGCTAGCATCACTGCGCTCCTTGATCCCCAAAGTTTGGGGTGTCGAGCATGAGGCAGGGTCGAAGTGGTCACGATAGTCACGCAAAAGCATCACAAGCTGTACAAAGGGTAGCCATGGGTAGCCCCTGTCAGATGATGTCAGATGTTAAGATGCATTTGAGGCTGCATGTTGCGATTGAGACAAGTGTACTGGATTCCTGAAAGAAACACGGCACAAATAGGTCGCTTGGACCTGGTTTTGGGACAACTTGGAGCGCATGTTGAAGACCCAGATCGGTCAGCTCAAAGGCCCGCCATCCCATGTATTAGTAGATCTAGTCTAGTATATGGTAGTTGCAAGCATGATGACAGCATGCTGCATGCTTGTGAAATCTTGTGAGTACGAGATGACAAGGCTCATCACGGCAGGGTGCAGATGGGTGATGATGGTTGCACATGAATTGACAACCATTGTGAACCGCACACAAACCTCTGTGAACGTATATGAACCAGGGATAACCATGCAGGGCATTTCAGGGGCCTATGAAAGAAAACTTGGCCAGGACAGCAACGAGCCGTGGAAAGGTTTATCCGAAATTTATCAGAGGAGATGATCCCGGTCTTGTGCCGGGATGTCTACAAGCGGTTCTTCGAGCAAGCTCCCAGTGGACAGAACTATTTTAAGCAGTCGACTACCCGACTATACTTCATCGCAAGCAAGGCTGGAGATTTGCCGCACATGTCAAAAAGATCTTTGGGTATACAACTGCGTGCAGTTGCCATCAATTGCAGTTTGGTCAATTTCCAGCAAGAGGTCCTTAATACTGCAACAATGGAAATCATTCTGGTTCAGTTTGCTCCTGCCGAGTTGAATCTAACTCGATTCGCCCACAGTGGTGACTCGTGACGATATAATGTGATACACTGATATCTTCGGTTAGCTAGCTCTTGCAGTTTAACAGGAGACAGCTTTTACATGCTTTTACCAGTTCATGCTATTGGCAAAGGTCATGGAGATGTGCATGGAGATCTACCAGAGACCACGGGAGTTGATGGAGGACATTTCAGCTCTGGGTCTTCGACATGTTGGTTATGGCGTTCCAACTGAGCTTTTCATGCCTTTCGTAGAGGCCTGTCGGGTCAGGAGGTCACAGCAGGTCATTCAGGTGACAAAGGTGGATGTGAAATAAGCAACCCTATGACATCTGAAATCCTTTGTGTCTTGGAAAGGCGTGGAGCCAGTCAATTTATGCCATGAATCTTGATGGCACTGGAAAATTACGACCCTTTCAGCTCAATGCAGTACTGATAGTACTGAGTACTGTGTCTCGCGAAGGCTGAATGGTACTGATATGGGATCTGTCAATCTGAATCAGTCAATTCCCAACAGCAAGGAAGTTGCAATGTGTTGCTTTCTCATTCCTCGGAAATTCTGAGAAAGACGGCTCAATGATTCAATGACGCATACATGTATTGGACATTGGTCCAGCCACCCAACATGACCGAGGAATGTGGATGAGAAGACCGCTACATCTCTGAGATGGTCTCTGACCCTGATTTCCAAGTCCTTGGTCAGAACGATTCTGGAGGCGGATGCCACTGTTGCAATTTGAGCGTCACGACATGTAGTGGAGCATTTTGAGATGTCCTGAGTCCCCTGTCTCCTGGATTTACGATTAATTCACCATGTTCACATGCTAGAATCATGCTAGAACACGAAAAAGAAGTGATGAAACATCGAACAGTACAGGACACAGAGCAAAATCTCTGTTACTCCACGTTACTTCATGTCATTTCCTCATAATAGGCGTCATGTTTCACCACAGTGGCCGCATCATGGTTTGGGTATTCAAGCTGCCCACTTTGCCCCAATCACATGATCACTGCCTCTGAAATTGACAGGGATCCACTTTGGTCATGAAGGCCATCAACACCAATAGCGCCCAGAAGTTTCAAAAGGCGACTTGCAGACAAGTCCGATGTTCGGAATCATGACAGATCGCCAGATCATTCTAGTCATACCTAATCCTATCGATGCCCGAGGCTTGAAAAGATTGCAAAGGAAATTAGATCGAAGATGACAAATTGAATTTGAATTCCTTAAAAGACGTTCACAGCTTAACTCCTGCCTGAGGGATCATTACAGATTATTACCAATATCAACATTAGGGGTACGGAATATATAACTTGGTCGTTTTGGTAGTCCAATTCTGAATCCTCAATTTGGGCCATGCGTGATGATTCCAGGCCATCTCCGTGACGGCCCGGAAGAGTCGTGAGCAGGAGCTCTTGAAGGTCACTGTCAGGAACTCAGGATGTCATCTTGTCCAAAATTCTTGATGCTTAACCCTAAACTCTTGTATTGTTTTTTTTCTAAATGCCACAATTCACATTGAACACACATATCATATCATTACACACACATATACATGTATACTCATATATTAAATGATTAATATATGTATACACAGGAGATGACATTCAGCATGATTCTAAACAAAAGGGGAAGGGAACACCTTCTGCGCTGGTGGCCTTCATGCTTCAACAAGAGTGATGAGGTTGGAACGCAGTCTATCTCACCCCTGAATTGGGCGATCAAGACGCTTGGCCCAATGAAAACGTCAAAATGATCCAGCATGCGTTGGTTTGATCGTTTGACTCACTTGAGGGAAGCCATGCCATTCTGACTTGATCGTATTTCATGTGTAGATACTCTATAAAGATCTGAGATAGGTATTTGCTTGTACATTTTGGTGACCTGTTCACATCTTCAGGAGTGGGAGTTTTAATGTTGCTCGAGCCATGTTGGCAGACCTGCTCACAATCCGTGCCTGGGTTCGAGGGTGTTTGGGGATGGACCTGTCAAGACTTGATGATGTGCTAGTTTTGAGCCTGCACATGCTACAGTCTCTGCAGGATTTTAGTCGACATCTTCGTGCAACTCAGGTGCAGACAGGGACAATTACTACTATGGTCACCTGTTTGCAAGCTGCTTTCGGAAGATATATCACTGTCAAACAGCCTTTAGTTGATCAGGTGTGATCAGGTGAAAAGGTTTGTCGGACCCACACTGCCTTGGCATGCTGCGCAAGGATGTGATGCACTTTTTGAACGTCATCCTGATATTGTACAAGAATGTTGTGACCAGCTTAGCCAGCCGTAAAACTGACTTGGATGCCAATACCCAAAGAGTCATGAGTCAGAACTCCTTGCACCACTTGAGCCAAATTTTCAGTTTGGTAAATGTTCTGGACCTTGAATTGTCTCATTTGTCTCTGACTCTGAGGTGGGGTGAGGGGACAGAAGTTGCTGCCTACGCTTTTCGACGGTGGCTTTAATGAATTATACTGAGTTCATCTGTGGTGATTCGATCGCTTGGCACAGCAGTATGGATTTCAACATGCTGACAACCGGATACACCGCAAAGCCAGAGATGTCCTTTTCAAAGGATTGATATGGCGCTCCAGATTGACTAGCAAAAATATGCACCTGGGCACAGATAGCGGACTTGACACTACTAGTAGCAAATTAAATGCTTCTCAGATGCTTCTCAGTTGTTATCGAATCGTTCAAGCTTGGTATCCCCTCACTAAGTGAGTATTGAAAATCGCAGGCGAAGAGTGAATTTCTTTGTGAAGCACCTCATCCAGAACATTGACGGCACATTCAACACCTACCTTCCCGCCGTCGTCAAACTGAACGATTCTTGTCGATGGAAATTTGCGTTACCGGCCGCGATCCCGGGGCTTCACATGACAAGCGTTTCTGAAAGACATATCGCCTAATGGAGCATCTATGCGCCTTCTCTAGGAAATCACAGGAAATCCATTGCTTTTGAATACGTTTGACTGCTGCAAATGGCGGGGTGCTTGTTGATTGTAGGTGCACTCTGTGCTGCATATGTCTAGTGGCATCGGAAGCATCAGATAGTACTGTACGGCTAAGTATGGCAGTTGCTGCAGCATCGCCCTCCCAACGCACGAAGGACCCGCAACTGATTGGCCACCCCGTCATCAGCTTTGTCTTCAATTTGTTATGGACTCGCCTTGCGAGATATAGATTCCTTCGGAGTAGGCGCAGACCTGAATTTGGAGCATTTGGATGCATTTAGGTCAGGGGCCTCCAGGCAATCCCAGATTTGCCACGCATTTCAATTAGCCATACTATGCAATAATTATGAGTCATTTCTGTGTCAGGCTCCTATACCTTTTCTTGGTGGTTCTGGTTGTCGTTTCTCAGAGCATCCTTCCTCGCCTAAATCCGCGAGAAGAGACAACAGCACAGAGAATTGTGCTTTTCGTTTGCCGCTTTGCGGCATTATGTCTCAATTGCTATCATTGCCCCTGATGCCCCTGCACGATAGTTATACGTATACGTATATAGTCTATAGATAGTCTATTATTACAATACTACGTTCCTATAGTATACTATGGTAGTATACGTAGTTTGCTATGGTTTCATCTCAATTTGATCGTGTGCTTGCCAGACGAGGTCGCGTTGCTCTCTATCTTTTCGATTTCGCACCACACTTGGTGAACTGTATTTGGAATTTCGTGACGGACCTAAGAGCGCGCTCTTTTGTCTGGTTGTGGGGCGTCATTCCGCTGCCCACCTACTTCAGCACTGCATCGCACTCTGCTGAAGCAGTCGTCGTCATTTGCATGCTGTTGCTCTGGCTGAAATGAGGTGCTTGTGTAGATTGCTGACTTGCATTGTGGCATATTATTGTAATGCGGATATTTTGCGGATATTTGTGGATTCATTGACGTTCAAGCATTTAGGCTGATGTTCATCCAAGAGCCCATCTTGGCGTGTTTCGGAAATATGAGCCTTGGATACAGCTACGGGCGACGGCAATGCCACCACAACACCGCACTGCAACGGAATGTTCAAGCATCGTTCCACTTATTGGAGGAGTGTCAGCCTATAGAGCGATGCACTTATCCAAGTCGCCTGTTTTCCCGAGGAATGGAGACTTTGCAGGAGCAGGTCTCTTCACAACTCATTGTCCTGAAGCCACAGCACGTATGGATGCAACTGGGCTTTGTATTTAAGTAAAATGTGCTCGCGATGTGCTCCGGTAGTTTCACCTATTCAGTGCATAAGTTGTTTTGTTCCTTAGTATATTATATCATACATGACATGCTTAAAACATCATAAAACACACATTACGATGATGACCATCCATTCATGTCTGCGCTTGCTTGTGACTTGCTGCCAGAAAGCGCCTTAAGCCTTAATCACGAACAATCAAAGTTGCAGGCCTATTCAGTGCTCTCCGAGTTGACAGTTCTGTTACTTGCACGCAGTCAGAGAAAGAGAGAGAAAGTTTCTCTCAAAATTCGTCCTGGATGTTGCACTTCGGATACTGATACAGTATCACTTCAAACTAATTTGAGCCCCGCAACATCTTGAGGTTACACTGGTTGCTCCTGACTGATCTTTGTATTTTCTCCATTCGGCTGTGCTGCTACTTTCTCACCTGTTCACGGGTTTTGGTGGAGCTACTTCACTATGGACGTTTGGGCCTCGGTTTGTTAACTTCCTTCAAAGATTTCAAGCAGCGAGGCCATGATTTCACCAAGTGCCATGCCTTCCTGAACTCAGTTGCAGTGCTCTTCCTGATCCTCGCGTTTTCCTGTTCTATTGGGGCATATGGCACCAGATTATTTGACTTCGATAGCGTTCCCGCAGGAGCGAAGATCCGAGTGTGCTTACAGTACATTTTCACACATGTTCCAACAAAGGCTGATGCCTGAGTGTAAGTCTAAAGCATGCCGAGTCGAAAAGACACAGGCACCAAGTGTGACATGGTATGACAAACCACGACATCATGGCTGCGGGTGATTCTCGTTGTTATAGTCAGACAAGTCTACACCCCCAGAGGCAGAATTGTGCGCGCATGCATACAAACACTCAGATTGTTGAAACATGTTGACACTGTAAGTATACCGAAAAACATTTGAGACAACTGGAATATACAAATGAATCAGTTGCCAAATGTTGTAGCAGAACAAGCAGAACGGTTTTGGTAGCATTTGCTTTTGCATCGAGGAGCCCTCTCACTGTTCAAGATTGCTTTGCGGGTGTATGAAAACGATCGCTTTGTTCCTCCCCTGCAGATTCGCATAAACTTGAGTTGATAGTTGTGTATTCGCTCACTGTGCTGGGATTTGACGTTATGACAGCCCAGTGCCCAAGGAAATTGTTCGAGAGGAACCTCAGATCTACACCATGCTTGTGATCTTTACAGTGCTCAGTTTGCTTTTTCTTGGGAGCTTGCTCATTGCACAAATTGCAGGCAGGATAGGGTATGGCGAGTTCTGATCTTGAATGGCCGGCTATCAAGGAAAAGGGACCGGGCAGTGAACAAGAATCTGGCTGCAACTACCGAAAATAATGGGAAACCTTACTGGAAACCTTATAATACCTTTTGCATACCAATGGATATATACACAGAGTGGCTTCTGGAAGGTATCTTAGGTCACTGGCAGATTGCAGGGGACTGGATGCCATCCCTTCATGCCCTTCAATGTGCAGTAAAAGTGATGCAGACGCTTACAGACTCCTGAAAATCTCCTGAACTTGTCAACTTTTCGACGTGGACCAACGCGTCGACGACCGACAGGTGCTTTCCGCAAGCTGTTTGATGATATCGAGAACTATGCCATCCTGTTTCGTGCCGGAATTACAGTCGCAACTGTTCGCACTTCAGGGCCAAAGAGATGGACAACCTTTCTGACCAGTTTGAAATTTCAGGTGCGGAGTCTTCAGAACATGACGGGAAATGGGAGCCCAAATTTGATTGCGAAAGCAGCGATAAGCGTTGGCACATGTAGGCACCTTTAACACGAAAGGATTTACTGTACCCCCATTTTGTTTGTTAGGTAAGAGCAAGTAAAACTACGCTCCTGATTTGCCGGATCATTCCTGGTAGGGGCAGTACAAGCTGAGCCAGAGATAGAGATAGTTAGATAGGTTAGCATGCAGGTTCATGATGCTTCATGTCAATTCCCTGCGGTCGTTGCTTTGGTATGGCAAGATTCGAACGGCAGGTGCCTTCCTTGCAAAAATAGGTTCATGCTAGGGCTGCATGCTTGCTGCTTGCCATGATGATCCATGATGCCTTTTCCATGCTTGCGATTACTTTCCAGTGCTGGAATTTAGCCCGGCATGCACACTATCGCAGAAAAGGGCTTAATGTCACTGAAGCCTTGGGTTGCTTCAAAGGGAGAGGTGACCACAGGAAGGCACACATGACTTTCATTACCTTTCATATTGATTGAGTTTTATTAATTTTCAACAGCTTAGCAGCTTTGGTTAAAATTTCGTTGCAGGACAGAGTGGAATTTAATGAAGGCGATATTGGCTTGACGGGTGGAATTCAAATTCTGGAGCCCGCCAACCTGAATCCCATAACAAGCGAGTCCCAGCCTCAGGGCATGTGACAGAATCAGACTATGAGCCGAGACATGACATTCAAAAGGCTCTGCGTTTTTTCATGATTAATTGTTTGAGACTTAATGATTATGATTTTAATGATTCAATTAAATGTTAGAAGAACTGTCGAACTGCTCCCAGAGATTTCTAAGGGAACAACTGGAGAAAAGGAAGCGTAATCGAGTGGATGTAGGTGTTAAGTCAATATCTCTGCGAAACCTATCGTCGGCAGATGTCAGCAGAACAGAGGTCAAGCAATATTGGAATCGGACATCATTGGTGTACATTTTTTATCATTTTTTGGTGTCCCTAGCTTTGAATTGGCAAATCCAGAAGCCACTCAGGACAATCCGTCGATACGGAGGCTCCACATCAATTGAGAATCCGTGGCCAGAAGACGAGTTTGCTGACAGAGGAAGTTTGGAAGCCAGGTGAGGTTTCCCCAGGGTTCCGGGCGGCGACATGCATCCCGCCGCACCATGAAACAGATGAAGCTACTGTTCCCACATTCCATGGCAGAATGATAAGGAAAACCTTGTAGATACATACCTTCCTGCGGCGGAGGTTGAAACACTTGGAGAAACTGGTGGTGCGTGCAACCAAGGCTATGACAAAAGGTCTTTTGGCTGTTTATAGCCAGGAACAAGTCAGTCATGGAGCATATGGAGCATTTAAAGGCAAGCTGTGTTGGTGAGTCGAGTGGACTCCTGTTGTGGTGGACCCATGTGCAGCCCAGTGTAATTGCTCCGTTGACCAAGGTCAGAAAGGCTCTCAATCCGGATCCGCATCCGTTGGTTCAGGGGCTTCAGGTAGCTCATTCTTTGGGAACTCAGGGGGTTCAGGTGATGATGTTGACAACTCCTGAAAGGAGATTTACATAGATTTCCCAGATCGCTATAAAATAGCACCTAGCACGATAGCATAAGATACCAAATGCAATTTGAGTCAATTTCGTGCATGAATCTTTCTGATCTTTGGCCACATGTGGGTGGTCTTTTTTTTTCCCACTTGTGCTGCCGCTACCACAGATCGAAAGGAGGTCCTTGGTTCCTGGGTGGAATTCACTATCTCTTTGTAAGATCTTACAATGATATTACATATACGTATTCATGGTGAATCATGATGACAGGAATTATCGTTAGCCAACAAAATGCTGCTTGTTCTTATGTTGCATCCAGACCTTGTTGCGCGGCCCAAGATGGAAATACTGCACCCCTAAAGTCGGGGTGCCCTGAACGCAACAGCCTCAGCGCTGCCAATCTGACAGAGCTGTTCCAAAAAAATCGACTCATGGCATCTTGCAAAGCAAGACGCACGGAGCACGGAGCAGCAAATGTAGCTCACCATGCCACTTTTCAACATGGCGCATATGTTCCTTGCCATCCCCCGTCATCCCTCCTCTCGTGTGAGATTCAAAGTGGAGATGGGATAGCAAATGATGCCAAGCCGTGTGAAACATCAGGCCGACTGCCTTGAGCGTTTGAGCACGACTTGTTTTCACAATCATTGCATTTGATTTTTTTCGGACTTCATGTTTGATGTTGTTTACCGGTCATCTGCTGCAGAAGTTTGCAATGTTTGGCAAGCGGATTTGTGCCACATACAGACACAACAAGCCGGTCTCTATCCATGTATCCTAGGCCCAAACTGTTTCAGGAAACAGCGGTATGTGTATCTCCAGTTGTTGCTTATTTGTAAGGCTGCGAAGTGCTCAGCAATCGAATATTCTTGGAAGCTTTTCAAGTTGGCATTCATTTCTGAATAAAGTGTCATCAGCTGTCCAAAGCATGAGAGGCTCCGGCGACATTTGCGTGGATTTGTGTGGATAATTCATGACCGGTGACTAGTATTCAAGAACAGCATGGGAAAGGATGCAAAAATGTTCAGAGAATTGTTCGACCAGCCAGTAATTGTTGAACTCTGAGCCACTAGCAAGTTCAAAGCAAGCATGGGAAGGGCCAGTCACATGCGAAGGGCCGGTTCAAAACAAGCATGGATGAATATGATGAATGACACTTCATCAGTGATACCGGGGCACTTTCCAAACACAAATGCTAAGGAGAAACACTGCTAAAAGGCTGGTTCTCCAAAAACCAGCGCCTTTTGACTGGGTGTTTGTCAAAGCTTCATGACTGATCGCTTCAGTGTGCAATCTGAGCAATGGACGATGTGACTTTGGCAGCCTTGGCTGCAGCCCTGACCACTGCTGCCGTACTGATCTCCATGCTTTGGCTTGGGCGTTTGGCGTCCCTTGGAGGCAGAAAACACAAAAAACCAGGCCGTCAATGAAGCACCCAAACAGCATGAACGGATGCTCCAAACTGGGCTTGGCAGGACATTAAATTTCAGGTGTACGGGGTTAAGGAGCGAAACGGTCAGTGTCAAGGTCCCCAAATGCAAGATGCAACCAGCATGTTCAAATTTGGAATGGAAGTATGAACATGTGCAGACACCTGTAGCCTGTAGAAAATATTAATGTAGACCATTTAATTTTTAAATGCACATAAATAGTTAATTATATGCATGCATTATCTACTAAATAGATATATTCATCCGCTACCAATTGACACACTGTCACCAGAGAAGCGAGTGCCAAGGTCTCGTGTATAGAGCCAGTTGAAATGTTGCCGAGGCAAAGAAGCAGTGGAGCAATGCCAAGAGAGGTGGTGGTGGGTTTGCTCGATCGAGATTCCAAAAGGTTCATTTCGAATTTCCTAGCCTCCTAGGTGCGGCAATTGCCGAAGCAATGTGAAACAAGCTTGTATGCACAGGAACCCACCAGCTTGGTTGAAATGACAGACAAGTTTGATCATTGTGATTCATTGTTATATTCGTAGATTATGAGGATTCTTCAACCCCACGAAAATTTTGCGGTTCCAACGAGGGTCCGTGGTTTTTCGGTGCCACAGCCTCTCAAGGCATTCAAACAAGCAGCCACCCTCTTGCGAGCTGCTGAGATTGGAGATACGTTCACGTTGCTTTTTCCAAATTGAGCACAGTTCAGTGTTCATTGCATTGCCCTGGAGTTTGATTAGCCGAAATTCATCTGAATTCTTCTGTATTCTACCGCTTCCATGAGGTTTTAACATGTTTTTTTTCGTTTATAACGCAAACCAGAAGCGAGTGCACACATGCATGGTACACAAGTTGAAGTGTGAGCAGGTTTCGCGAAAGTGTTTGAACCAAAGAAGGCAAGGGATACAGAATCAAAACCGAGACCAAGGCTCCGTCAAGAGCTTCAGCTGCGGCCGCGACTGCTAGAATCATGCAACACCAATGGTAGCTTGGACAGAAACTTGATTTGGAATGCTTCAGATGTGGCGCATGGAAACCAATCATCCCTTTGTTTTCGGATAGCATTTTTGATGGCAGCTTCTTGGGTGTAGCAGCTTAAAAAGGAATGTCCAGAGATACCAAGAAGATGGACCAATTGGAATCCATTTTCCTCACATCCACAGTACGATTCAAGCAAGAGCTGTGTGAGAGCCAACAATGGAGGCTCACAAGTTTCTTGTTGTCCCTGCAGGGCTGCACACAACTGCACAACAAGTTGCATTCGTTTCTGCTGAACAAAAGTCAAGTATAAAGCGTATACTGGATGTATATTATATATGTCATATGTTATATAAACAAGTTAGAATACATGTTCAATGGCACTAGCACGTGATGATGAGGTGAGACAGCCCTGATACTTGCGGCACGTTTGGGGCATGTTGCCACCTGCCAACATCTGGCAACATGGTTGTCAGAAGTGTATCTACTCAGTCTCAGACGTTGGTGAAGCCAATGCCTTTACATTTTACCTTGTTTTTTGGGAAACATTCAATCAGGAAGTTTGTGCTTCTCCGAAGACTGTAAGGGCTGAACTTGCCCTTCAGAACTTCATGATCCTTTCTTAAGGTATCCCTGCGAGCTGATGTGGAGGCAACTGACAGAAGCAATGGCACACCACTGGCCTATGCCGCAAAAGGTCAGCATACTGAGATTTGCAAGTTGCTGCTTGAAAATGGCTGGAGCCTCAAGGAGGAACTGAAACAAAGAGTCTTTGCAGAACTTTGTTGCAGTGCTTGTCAATGTATCATCCAAGGTGCTGATATCGAAGCCGTTGACTGTGGTGCAGGGCGCCCTAATTGCTAAGTCTTTGCAACCTTACCTTGGGCACTTGACAGCAGCACAGTTTGGCTTGCTATGGTTGGCTATGGCGGACAAGCTTTACAAGAATCGTAAGACAAAAATGACAAAAAGTCAAGACTAGAAAAGAGCAGCTCATGTCACTTTGTGTTACGAAAGATAGACACGGTTAATCAAGCCAATGGTGGCCTAGGTCAGAAGTGCCGGCTGTGTGCTGCTGTGAGCGAAGAAAAAAGCACAGCTTTGTGGTGAAGTAGGCAGAAGCAATTGGGAATGGAACGTGCCACCAGGGTTGGGTAGAAAATATTTATATAGACTATAGTAGTGATTAGCTTTGGTGGTCAGTTCTGCCCACCCTTTGCCCCCCCAGCACCCCCACCAACTTTTCCATCACCGCCTCCCCCCTCAACCCCCAACATATGCTTCCTAGTCCTCACATGTCTTGCCCATTTATTTTTCTTATAGTCCTCACAGTAAATATTCATATCCTTAATATATATATATATATACTACTGCCATCCCTTTAAGTGTAGGCGGTCTGAACTCACCATCAACTCCCCTCACAGATTTTTTTATCACTGTATTTGGTCAGCATATGATATGCAATATCGTGAAAAGTTGACCGAAACTAAATATCGTGAAGTATATAACTTTGGTTGCAATACGGATATATGATATGGGGTCACGGATGCATTGCTTAATCATATACGGCAAGACATGTGAGGACTAGGAAGCATATCTTGGGGGTTGAGGGGGGAGGCGGTGATGGAAAAGTTGGTGGGGGTGCTGGGGGGGCAAAGGGTGGGCAGAACTGACCACCAAAGCTAATCACTACTACTATAGATTTATTTTATTGTATTTTCACAAATTTTCACACATTTTCATGAGTTGCTTTCGTTCCCTTCATGTGTTTTTTTAATGGCGTGAGACTTGAGGAAACTTGACAACCAGTTCTGAGCAATTGGTGCTTGAAAGCAAATGTTTCCTGCAGCTTTCCCAGCTTCTTGCAACTAGGATTTAGCAAGACCTTTGACCAAGGCGTTTCTGAGCATTTCCAAGTCCAAGCTAATGAAACTACATTATGTTGCGCCCAGCTGGCATGTAAACCCACCACGTTTTGTTCATGTTGCAAGTCCTTGCTATCCTTCAAAGGCCATTCATTGTCTATTGCAAATTGAAAATTGCGGGACGTTATCCACTGCAATCTAAACCGACTCCATTCGTGTAGTTTCTTGTCAGTCAGCGGATCATGGCCGCGCCCCGAGAAAACCCATCGTTGTTCACTAGGAAACTTCCCTCATGTTTCACTGCTCGGCTCTAAGGCCTGGCCTTCCCAGAAACGTGCGGCTTCCTACACTTGCTAAAAATTCGTGTTCAACTCACCGGTGGGTTTTCACATGTTTGACCTTTCGTATCAACAATAGGGCATGATATATGATGATGTATAGTATTAGTATCGATATACATAATTATGAAGTATGATTTATATGATATGATTTGAATTGATACAGTATCATATCTATTCTGAAGTGTGCCTTTACATCTTCCATGACGCGTAGAGTGGATGCTGGAATCTTTGATCATGACAATTCAATGGTTGCTTGAGGCGCACCTGGTCACACTCGCCTACTAGCAGCAGTGGTTTGCCGCTAAGACCTGGTAAGTCCGAGGGGGAGACACTTGAATGTCATGACTTCAGGAACATGACTCATCACTCAGGACCATTCAAGACAGACCATGGAACCTATCAGTGATAGGTTCCATGGTCAGCACTGTTGCATGAGCATGTATGATCGTGCATGATCAGCGGGCTCACACAAGGACACAAGAGTGACCGCACACACACACACACACACACATTTTGATGAGAGAGTACGATCTCCAAGAGCCTACTCGCATTTCTGCGGTAATGTGTAACGCAAGGGTTGAACATTGTTTTCAGAGATTGGTACCAATGCCTGCTGATTTGTGTGTGAATCGGGGGGTTGCCAACCCCTGATTCACTTATTCAACTATTGTCAACCTCTTGCAATGGCAGGGCTTGGGAAGCTGGCCCGAGCCAGCTTGCGCTCCGGGAAGGTTTCAATTGACCTGGGACAGAAGGGGCTTCCATCCATCGAGTTAGATCCACTGTGGCTTCGACTGAATGACCCCAGTGGTCGCACCAAGAACCAGCAACGGCTCTTTGAGATGTCGAGTGTCATCAATGGAACACTAAGCTCTCAAGTGTCTAACCTTACAAGTGACCCAACTGGTTTGTGTATCGATTGGAGTGATGGAGCCAAGAGTCACTATGAATGGAACTGGCTTTCGAAATATGTCAAGCCAAAGCCAACAGGGCTTGCCCGGCATTGGGATGGACGATTTCAAGAAAGTTTGCCATGGATGGAGTCTGATGTTTTGTATACGCCAACAGGGAAGCTAAAGCTGTGCGCCTATTTGCAGCGCTATGGCCTGGCTTTCTTGCGGTCTGAGTCTGGCGAGGGTACAATCAAAAAGCTGGGAAATGAAATTGGACATATCAGAGTCACAAATTATGGAGATGTTTTTGATGTGAAGGACGAAGGGCTCAATGCGACCAATTTGGCATTCACGAATCAAAGGATTCCGGCACATACGGACAATCCTTATCGCGATCCATTTCCAGGCGTTCAGATGCTGCATTGCTTGAGCTGTGCACAAGAGGGTGGTGCCACTCTTTTTACAGATGGGTTTCGGGTTGCAGAGGAGTTGAGAGACCTTGACCCGGAAGCTTTCAATTTGCTGTCAAGCATCCCACATCCTTTTGAATATCGAGATTCTGATGCTGCTGTTCTTCTGCAGGCCTCTGTTCCTGTGATCCAGTTGTTGAATGGAGAAATCCAGCGCATTACATTCAATAATCGCTCTGCAGCAACACTTCCGCCTCAATTGCCACAGCTGCATTCTTACTACAAGGCCTGGGCTCTTTTTGATCAGCTTTCAAACTCTGGCAGATTCACGGTCAGGATTAAACTGCTTCTTGGTTTGTGTTAAGTGCACCTTTTCATTTGTATCGTTTTCTCATGTTTTCTCATTTATTTGCCCATATTTTTTCCACCTACTTAAAGCTGTAAATGTCCGTGCTTGTCATCAAACGGCCTGTGGGGACACATGCTTCTGATTTCATGCGGGCCTTTTCAAGGTCCAAATTGACATAACTTGGCAGATCTGCTGCAGGAAACCTGGCGAAGTTGCCATTTGGTCTAATGGAAGGGTCATGCATGGCCGAGAGGGATATGAGCGTGGTGCACCGCGTCATTTGCAAGGTGCATACCTGGATTATGACGAGATTCAATCGACTGTTTCTTCAGCTTTAGCTGATGGAGTAGACTTGGAGAGATTATTTTCTGATTAAGGGGAAGGTTTTGAACTTTAAAGCTGATGGCCTGATGGCATTCAAAGGCGACCCATCAGTTCTCGGAAACCCAAGGGAGCAACAACAAAATTTACACTGAAGCCACAAAGCCTTGCATGGAAGCTTGAAATAAGATGGTCTTCAATAGCCATCGATGGGCGGTGCCATTTGACTGACACAGGGACTGACCCAAAGGAACCTGGAAGGAGCATGAAGGAGCCACATTTGGCACATAGATGCAAAATAGTTATAAAGTGGTGTTCGCATGTTTTCGCGGAAAAAAAGTGTGATGCAAGGTTGGCACTTCCGCCAAGCATATAGTGGCAGATGGGCAAAAGCACAATGGCAATCAATGGCAGTGACATTTGCATAATGTAACCAGGTTGTTCTCAGCGCAACCAGCGTTGTGCAAGGCTGAGCATGACTGGAATCCGGTGAATAGAGGGCGCTACACGGAGGGCAGCATTTAGTAGCATGTTTTCAATTGTTTTAAAATGATATTCATGTTTGATTTATTGATTCTTCCTAGGCTTGGACTTGCTTCAGCTATCCATTTCTCAGAGCCCGAAGCTCAAGAGGAATTCATGGAATGCATACACGTTCGTCGTCGGTGGAATGCATACACGTGTGGGTCTTTGTCGTGCCCAAAAATGCAAACTGACTGTATGAATATCTTGCAGATGATGTGAAATTATCGAAGTCGGCTTTTTGGTATCTTTTGGGTCAGTTGGGTCATGTTTTGTGTATTCCGCCCTAAATTTATGAGTAGTCTGCGGTTTCTGCGTTTTGTTGGAGATTTTTTCAGGGGTTCTTTTTATCAGGTATTCCAATTGCGTTGTCCAATTCCCTACCCCTCATTTCCTGGTGGGGTAGGGGTCATGCACGTAGGCCATTTTGGGGCAATTGTTCATACATTGTTCACAGGACGTTCAGACAGCGTGCCTCCAATTTAGGCATACTACCACTACCATCGCCACTACTACTACCACTACTACTACCACTACCATCGCTACTACTACCACTACCATCGCCACTACTACTACTACTACTACTACTTCTACTACTACTACTTCTACTACTACTACTACTACTACCACCACCACCATGTACTAGTACCCACCACCCACCCACACCCAGGGGCGATACCATGCCTTTGGCAGGAGGGAGGCCCTGCAACACTGTATCAGATATGCGTATGATGGCTTGTGTATGTATGAATGCATGTGTAAATTCATCTATTTGTATGCGCTTTTAAAAAACCGAAAAATATATACTATGTCTTAAACATGTATAAATATTGAATCTTGAATGCCAACCGAAATGCAATGAATGCATGTATTTACTATCTACTAGTCTAGTTGGTTTTGAGTATACCGTATACCGCTCTCAATGGGTCGTGGTAAGTGGTAGCAGCGGCAGGAGTAGTCGTCGTAGTAGGTGTAGCAGTCGTAGTAGGCGTAGCAGTCGAAGCAGTGGTAGTGATTGTGGCATGGCCTGTGGATGGGGCAGAAGGACAGGCCGCATGACCACAGCTGAAGCCATCCAACTCGGCTAATTATACAGCTTGCCGACAGCGTGGTAGATATGTCAGTAGGGCAGAAATGAGGCCCCAAGGTCATAATGCTGTGGACCTTTTTTGGAATCGTACCTTATATATGAGCCCAGGAGCTGCATGTATGTGGAAGTGAAGTGATTGAAGTGGCTGCATTTGTGGCCCTTCCGTGATATCTCAAGCAGCGCGAGAAGATTTGAGTTAGCTGGGTGATGTTTGAAATATTTCATGTCTAGATTGTTTACACATGAAAATACACGTATTTGCCACAATCTTATCACACGAACTCACGTAGGGCACCCACGTACGTAGATACATCCATAGGTCCATACGTACATACATACATACATACATACAGCATCCATACAGCATCCATGCATCCATGCATCCATGCATCCATGCATCCATGCATCCATCCATCCATCCATCCATCCATCCATCCATCCATCCATCCATCCATCCATCCATACATACATACATACATACATACATACATACATACATACACACACAGACATACATACACACAGACATACAGACATACAGACATACAGACATACAGAATACATACAGACATACAGACATACATACATACATACATACATACAGACATACAGACATACAGACATACAGACATACAGACATACAGACATACAGACATACAGACATACAGACATACAGACAGACAGACAGACAGCCAGGCAGGCAGACAGACAGACAGACAGGCAGGCAGCAGACAGACAGACAGACAGGCAGACAGACAGACGTACATACATACGTACAACGTACAAAAAGACATCCCCATATTATGCAATGCAATGTTATTTGCCTCCGCTCCATTTTCTTTGACTGGAAGCGGTGTGTGCTTAGTTTGCAATTTGCCGAAGCCATGGTACTGGCATGCCGAGGCTAAGTCTTGCTCCAAGATCAAGAGGCGATTTATCGGTGATTTGTTTTGGCCTTGGAAAATTCATGGCATTACCGTACCTTCGTGTTTGGCCCAGCTCCTTTTTTGTTTGCTGCAAAAATCGCGATCCTGCAACTTACATTGATATGAGATGCATTGCTATTCTGATATTCCAATCTAGGTACCTCACTCGAGTGCATTTGTTGAAACGCCATTGGCAAACAGATGGTGAGCAGAAGGGAAGTAGAAGCAGGGTGCAGAGTAAGAGATGCATCACTTTGATAAATATCCATATCATTTGGATGTTTGATGTCTTAGGTTTGGAGAATCCTCGTCTGAAGCTAGCTCTGTGTGGGCCACAGTGCTTGAAGCTGCGTGGCTGGAACTTCAATGACACCAGTTGTCGATGCGCAAAGGCGGATCAGATTGATGAGGTTTTCGAGGAGGAACCAGGTGCTGGATCCTGGAAATTGATTCCCAATGTGGACCAGTTGTTTTGATATGTTTTGATGATGTTTATTCGAGGCTAGTTCTAGGTCGCTCAATTCTTCGGGATGACAGTGAAGTGAAGGCTTATGGCATATACTGTATTATTAATGATATATTCAATAATGTTCATTCTGCCTGCGATTTCCCATCATAGCGTTCTCCAGAAGGAAAAGATGCGGTGCATGAGCTTTCTTTTTGGGACCACGCTGGCGGCGTTTAAGTTTTTGTTGAGGTGTGGTTGTCTCGCATTGTTTTTGCCCCAGAAGCAGAATACTATGGGCAGCTAACCCGTTTTTGGAAAATTCCGACAAATGTTCCTGGAGGTAACTTAGTTATGGGGAGACAATCCAGGGGATATGAGCTGAACTTATTTATTTCTGATGTTTTTTGATCCTTTGGCACCAGCAGGCCTATTGATTGAGAACGGATTGGTCACAAGAGATTGGGGACTTGGAGACTTGAACTGGGTTCACAAGCAGGTCGTGGTGGCCCTTATGCACCTGCAGGCACTGGTTTTTTCAAAGACCTTTCATGGAGATGACGAGCAACTGACAGACACCTCTAGAAATGCATGTCTCTTATAAGTCCCATGGCATGGCATTTGTGCAGAGCTCTGGTTTCAACAGTGTTCTTAGGAATGTCAGTAATTCCAGACCTTGGTCTTGCAAATTGTCAGGCTTTGACACCAAGCGTATGCAATTTGACATCGCCTGAGCCTCAGACCCACACTCTTCTTGGAAATTTGTCCCGAAAAGGATGTGGTAGCTGGTTGCCACAGCTTTGAAAGGGCACCCTACTTTCAAATTTAGATGTTGGAAGAAGAGCTGCCAAAAAAGTGGCACTCTTTCTGTTGCATGAATATTTACCTATGAGCCGCTCATATAATCATATTATATGTACAGATCAAAATGTGCCTATATGTTGTATGTCTACATGCATATATGGTATTACGTCACTACTGTCGTATTGTTTATTTCATGACCGATGATGGCTTCCAGGATTCCAGTTCTAGGTCCCAGCGAAATGTTTGGGCGCAGAGCAAAGTCACAGCATCGAGCGACGATGGAAGTTTAGGCAGCCTAGGACTTCAATGCGCTAAAAGTCAAACAGTATAAAAGCATAAAGGCAACAACCAAGTAATCAAATTGGCACCGTAGATTTGAAACTATTCAACTATGCTTGAGACTTAGGTGCTAGTTCGGCAAAAGAACAGCTGTCCACAGTTTATCCCTATTGAGACTTATAGCATCCTATAGCCTAGAGTGCTGTCTTGCATGGCCTCATGGGTTTGTGGGACTCAGCTCCGAAATTGAACACCAACAAGAAGGTGATCATTTCGAGCGGCAGCATCAATGCAATTTGGTATTTGCTGCACCTACCCTTGCTAGCTTATGCCGTCATCATCTTTGCCATACAAAAAACGCACACTGTGATTGTCGACAACTCACCAGTCTTACTGATCAATGTGAACGTGACCACTCTCGCACCCTTTTTGGAAGCAGATCCTAGTCCCGAAATTGCACAATACTGTGCTCTTGCAGGAGGCCCATTTCCATGCAACAGCAGCGCGGAAGTGTACATGGATTGTGCAGCTTGTTTGTATAATTTGCTCCGGTTTCGGGTGTGAGTCTTTGTGTTTCCGTTACATTGTGTAAAAGGATGTTAAAAGTATTCCATTGGTTAAATGCTATGGAGTTGCTTGTTTAGTCTGGGAGACTTCCTCAACAAGGACAATGACAAAATGAGTCCCACAACCCTTGTTTTGTATCCCTTTCCATCCTTTTGCCATCATATGCTCCTAGCCTCTTCTCTTGGGAATCTATGTCTACCCCTCCAGGAAGTATATTTTAAGCCATTATGACTTAGCAAAGCCTTATTGAGGCTTTATTTTTAAGGGGGTGGGCACTGGAGGGGGAGTGAGCATAGATCCCCACGATTTCCCCTTTGAGAGACCAGGTAAGCATTCTGAATGCAGACATTGTGCAAAACGTTCCGTTGCAACTGAGCAAAGCTTGTACCAGGGCTTGCCCCATCTGGAACGACATCACCTGCTTCGCTCCCCCAGAAAGCATCAGGCAAGAAGGAAGTTCTTCGATGGAACTTATCTCGCGGGCAGCTTTCAACACTGGCGCAGTATCTTCCCCTGAGAACAACCTCATGTGGGATCTTTTGAACCACCTCATCGGTTGGGCACCCATTTATTTCACCTATTCATTTCAATTAAATCGAGATCCCCCCTTTTTTTTCGGGCTGGATCCAGACTCCGGGGACAAGAAAAGCAATAAAGATGCTCACAGCATCGCAGTGAGCCCCAGTGGGGCAGTGCTTTATTCCTTCGGACCTGGAGAGGAGGTCACCATTGCACCGCAAGGCCTTTTGGTCATGGCTGGATGGGAGTTCAATCTCGCCACTCTGCTTTCTGGTGGTGAATTTGCAATTGCTGTGAACTGCTACAACGATGCACATGATTTACCTGCTCTTGATTGGACGAATCACACTCAATTCATCCCAAGCACCCAAACACCCCTGTGCCTTTTGACGGTGGAGGCTTTGCGCATGTCATCAATCAACAAGCAGATTGATCTAGCGACCGGAACAACTACCGTCAACACCATCCTTCGTTTCGATACACGCGAAGGTGACAGTTTTTTCCGGCTACCCTCTTTTTCAGACCTAGTTCTGAGCCTTATCCAGTGCATCATCTTATTGAGCGTGCCCACGTCGCTGTCCATCATGTTTGCAAGCACTTGTTTGGGTTCTTTGTCGCAGATCTTCAAGAGAACTCAGATCGAAATGTTTTTCATTGGCTCAAAGATTCCGTCCATGGGGCTGAGGTTGGCAAAAGATGCCATGGCCTTGGGGCAAGTGAGTCCAGAAAAGGAGCAGATAGAGATAGATGCCCTTCGCACAGAAATGGAGCGCATCTTGGCAGACTTGGTGTCGAATTCAAAGTTGAGTGAACTTTCACAGGACATGTCGGATCACATCTTGAAGCACAATCAAAAGAACAAGAAATGTGATCCATGTGATGAACATGAACATCCCCGTGATGAATGTGATCCCTGCGATTTAGCAAATTTGCTGTCCGTTGGTGAGAGAGCAAAAATCCATGATGTGGTTGCATATTTTGACCACTCTCGACAGCGCGGTCTGTTCGAGTTGGCCGCGCTGCCCAACTCCCATCGCAAAGACCTCAAACGGTGGAAGAAGGAAAAAGGCCAAAGTGCAGGAAGGAATTCAGAAAGTCCTTCGGCATTTGTGAGGATGTCAAGTCGAATTTCCGCCATGGCTGGACTGCAGCTCGAAACGCAAAACGATGAGGAAGGCATGGAAGATAAGGCGCCACTAGAATATACAGATGAGCAGAAATTGGAAAGAGCCAAGGAAGATGCCACTTTTGCACTGGAAGAGTTGAAAGGGGAAGTAAAATGGATGAATGACCTGAATATGCAAAAAAAGGAAAGTAATACCCTTGAGAAAGTGCAAGAAAAAGAGAAAAGACTCGAAAATAGGAAGGCCGATGTTCAAAATTTGTCGCAGAAGCTGGCAGTTGCGAAAGACCTTTTGAACGCAAAAGTAGCGTCAGTCAAGTCACACCAGAAAGATTTGATGCAAGTACTTGAAAAGAAAGAGCGTTTGGAAAGGCGTTTCATTGATGCAGTGAAGCGAGGAAAAAAACTTCGTTTCGAGCTCCATCTATTTCGTGAGAGGATGAGTACAGATCCGGTTTGTCCCTTGCCAGATCCCGATGAGGATTCGAAAGGGCAGTGGATGATGGAACTTTGATGAGCTGTGATAGATTACAGAATCGATAGAATGGCGGCACATGTGTAGTAGAAAACACATCAAGAAGACCTGCTGGCTATGCTTGAACATAAGAGCGGCGATCAGTTGAGGGTCTCTGACAATGTGTGGACTTGTCTGTGGCTCGGCAAAGCCGTGCAGCTGCGTCCAAACATTGCATGAAAAGAGGAGCGCAATATCATGCAAGCCAGTTTTGAACCATATTTTATCATATTTTGGTCTGACCAGCGAGTACAGACGTGCTTGAAAATGCTTGAAGATGTTCTATACATTGCTGAATCCAGTATATAGTGGAGTATCATGTTTGGTCCCTGGCATAGGGCGTTCGAAAGCTTTCAACAACGCTTGACCACAGGTGAGGTATCCCCACCCAGCTTTGCGGCAAGAGAACGAAGACATCAAGAGTTTTGTCCCGACCTTTGATACATCAGAGCAATCAGTCCACGCTTACGGCTATCAGGAGGTCTACTCTAGTACGTCCACTGGATATATCATGTTTTTCTTTGCATTTCTAAAAAGAATGGAATCTTATTTGTTAAGATAGATTCAGAATGATTCATGTTCCTATTATATACCACATACAGTAGTGATAGTACGGCACTTACAATATTCCCAATAAATACATGTAAATACATGGAATGCATAGGATGCATTGCATACCCTGAGTTAGGATGGAAGGCTTCGAAGGCTAGCGGACAATTTGTTCACCACGTTGTATGCCACAGGCAGAGATGGGAGATGGGAGATGGGAAGCGATGAGAGCCATGAATTAAAAAGAGAGCCACTGGTAGCTATTGTCACTAGAGATAGCCGTGTGTTGTCTAGACTAGATGCAGAAATTGTATACTATATACATCTATATACGTTGACTCGAGTTTCTTCATTCGAGTTTTCACTTATCACTATCTCATATTGAATTCAGATTCGTTGGCAGGTACATTCTAGCAAAATCTCTACCAGAAAACAATTGGACAAAGATGGACTTTGTGTATGGATAGTGCATTTGAGGATGGATTCCTTCACCTGGAACACCAGGTGATGGCATTGGCCTTGCAGCACCACAGGTCGAGCTGCACACGTCAGAAGTTAATCCTGCCGAGGATTTTTGGAGTAAACTATGCAATGTGGCTGATTCGGGTTCAAGCGGCTCAGAGATGGTGGAGACAGTATTGTTGATCGTTTGAGTTTTGGCTTTCCACAACTTTTCCTATTATAGTTTCCTACATGTAGTTATGTCACAACACCTGCAAGATATTCCAGGATGATTATTGGGCGAACTCCAGTGCTGTGAGTGTCAGCATAAAGCAGGTTGGGATCAACATGCGCGTGATGGTTTACAACCCGAATCCACGGACAAGAGACGAAGAGACAGACAATGACTTAGAATTGGAGTGCAGCAGTGGCAGGTCATGACTACTCAACGAATTGTGGTGCATATTGTGTCATTGTGCCTTTTGAATATTTGTTGCTGAGGTGTTTGTCAATCCTCGAATTCTGAGTTTTGGAAAGGAACAGGACTATGAGGCTCAACCAATTTGGGATCCAATCTTTGTGAAGTCTGTTCGTTTGGGGAGTTTCATTCCATCAAGCATCATCTTTCGAATGACAAAGTAAGGGTCGTCTCTCCAGGCTGAGGGCTGCTTGTCGTTCCCAAGGAGCATGGTTTGTGTTGTGCTTTGAGCATCATCTGTAATTAATGTAGAGCCTTAGAGAAACGAGGTTTCATGGCTGTGAATTGACATCCAATGTCTATTCAGATATCGTGACAGGATTAGAGGAAGTGTGCAACGGCCAACTTGGGTTGAAGTGGAGGCGCGGCAGGGGCATTGTCGATGATCTTGGTAGCAGTTTGGTCCGACTCGAAATTACTATGCAACAAGCAAATTATGCTAACTCAATCTATATAAATCATACAACTGTAGCCAGCATGGTCTGCTACAGCTGTGGGCTGGCTGTTTGAGAAATGAGAAAGACTCTACTTTTGGAAATGATCATGAAGATACTACAGGTCTGTTTTCATTGGTTGAACAACAGTGCCACAACTCCAGAGAAGAGCTCAACACCGTGCTCAACAATCGCATTAATTAGGCATAATTAGGCTATGACCAGTGAAAGTGACCAGTGACACCTTGTACTTGGCTTTTCGCCCCCAGGTGAGGGTTTGGATCGGAAGATGTTGGCAAACGTTGTTGCACCGCCGCTGTTCTGAATAGCTGCATGAAGCATGCCGGCCGTAGCATGCCAGTCAGAGCATTCATAGCATTCCACTTGAGAGGACAACAGGATAGCCGTTGCATTGTCAGGGTACGAGTTTTTATTAAGGCTATTAAACATTGCCGAAAGCACCTTCGTTTAATACCCGGTTTAATACCCTATTAAACAGACGGATTCCTTCCGTTGAATACCCCATCGTTTAGTACCCGGTTCAATACCCCATTGCCCATTTAATTCAGAAATTATTGTCCGTTTACTGTAATACCCATTAAGCGGAGGGTCTCGTTTAATACGTATTAAACAACATGGGCCAGAGTCGCTCGTTTAATACCTAAAAGAAATTCATGGCCTTGTGAGGAGCAAGGACGCAAAAAAGCATCAAAAGCATCAATGCCACGAAGACGGTTGATGAAATTGTACATGCATGTAAATTGTATGTCATGTACATATTCGTGTGCGTGTATACATGGTTCTAAATGATATTATCCAACAAATGTTCTATCTTGGGAAGGATGTGTTGCAGATGTATTCAATCTTAACATTACCTTACTACATACTGCAACATTGCTACTCCTAGGGCTAGCCTTCAAACTGGGAAACCACACTTGTACGTCATGCGTGCCATGGAAGCTGCATGAAGCGATCTGCCTTTGCCAAGGTCAATGGGCGTCAGGGTGTGAGTTTGGATGCAACTCTTGGAGATGATGCTTCCAACTGTAAATCTATGTGTATAAATCTGCCAACATCCAATACAGGTACCTCAGATATCGTTGGGTTGCTTAAGGATATTCAACAAGACCCTGGTTTTGCTACCTATAGACTTGTCCTCTCTAGTGTTGTTGTTCCATGGTTGGCTTGGTTAGTACTTGCTGCTGATCAGGCGTTGATCTACACCATTGTGACAACATATCCCTTCGCATTGCTGGTGTCAAAGCTATCTCGTATTGATGAAGCGACCTTTGTCCCTTGCAGTCTCAGGGCCTGCACGTTTATGAAACTCTGGCACTCAAAGCAGATGTTGTTTCAGAATATTTGATAACTTTTTCAGATTAGATTCTGTTGATGCACGTTTGACCACGTTTGTTTGCCAAGCGGATTCACTATCATTGCACAGGAAAATCTTTGGGGATGGCATGGTTCCGTCAACAGTGGAAGGGTTCCACCTGTCCCATGCAACTTGACTTTTGTTGAGAAATCTCACCACTGAGCATCAATTTGAACAAATATGTTTCTATCATTTTCTGTCGTCATTCTCAGTAGCTTCCTTCGCAGCTGCAGGCATTTGATGTCGCCTGCACCTTAGATTCTCCTGCATGCAGCCATGTCAACCTTTTGATGCCAGCATGTCAAAAGGTAACATAGTCCGAATACAGAGCGAAAGATGGCAAATACGTCAAAGCACGATAATTTCAAAACCAATGCTCACTTTTGCAGGTTGTCAATGGGAACCTCAGCCGGAGTGAATTGAGCAGCCACTTTTTGCCCCCGCTTTGTCCAACTTTGTCGGGTAAAGAAATGCGACACCGTTGCAATTCGCTGTGGGCAAGACGTCGACACAAAGCTGAAGGGAAGGGATTTGGGATCCAAGCCGCCGAGATACTGTCATATCGGGCATATTGTCTAAGGTTGATGTTGGTGTTTTGTAGGTCTTGGACTTTTGGTGGTTATTTCCACATCTTGAAACTCGCCCATTGTACTCGTAACATCAGCATGCTGTATCTCTTAACTGGCTGCACTTAGCCAATTCTTGTAACCACGAAAAGGTGTATCCGAATCGTATTCGTAAAAGATTAAAAAGTGTGGAGCCATCGTTTGACTGCTTTGCTAGCGCAACTTGCCTTATGTCAGGAATCATCAATCCCCTGCACAAGTCCTGGTGTCGGGTCCTATACATTTGGTGCATCGCTGGATGGTCTATTGCAAAAGTCCTTCATGATTGGCTTTTGCTTGGTGGTGCTGATGAGTACACTACTTTGAGGATTGGCTGCATATCGATTTTTTTCCAGCTGATGGCCGTTTCTTTGGCCTTCTTTTGGAGCATGGGTGCAGTGGAAGTTTTCGTGGCAGAGATTGTGCCAGGTAAGTGTGCCTGCTACTACGTTCTGCCGGAGCTAGAAGCAATTTTGGCGATTGGTACCCCTTTCTTGCTCTTCCTTCACGCGGTAAAGAAACTTGAGAATGTTCATCGTGCACCACTTGTTGGGGACTACCTCTACTACCAGCAGCAGCTATTTTGAAACCAAGCATTCGGGAAAAGTCAGGGCATGACTCGGCATGACATACACGTAGTGGCTTCAATAGAATGTTCATGAATGTCCTCCATGAATCTGCATGGTGTATTCATATTTCACTGGAATTGTTCGTTTCTACCACTCTTCCGAGCTGTGAGGTACGATCTTCCATTTCGTTTGGCGTTGAAGTCAGGAGCAGTAGACTCCAGTACCTGTCTCATAGGCACTGCACACGGTTACCACCGTGAAGAATGGCAAGATCAATTGGCCGTTTGGCAACTGCGAGTTTTACACACTGTGCACTTGGTGCTGTCTTACGTGCTTTTCTTGGGGGTGGCTCATTTGCAGACTGAAGCGTCCGTAGTTGGAGTGTGGTACCTAGTGTATCCTAGTGTTCGAATCGTTCACATGCAAAAACCGTCCTAGCTGCCTTGAATGGGTGAAGCTTAAGTTTGCAGATCAACAATTACGAAGGCAGCCCAAGGACTCGGGTGCCCTAGAACAGAGTTCCTGACAGTGCTCATTGGACTGCTGGATTCAGAATGCTCTTTTGATTTATGGGACATGCTTGCCTGCTAGTATAGATGTATGTCTTTTTCAGATACCCCCCTTGCTTTGTGCCTTTCGTTTTGCTCAAGGGCGGATGTCTTTTTCGAAAATGAAATTAGCGCCATAAAAAAGGAACCCGATGGAACCCGCAAAGTGTTTGTTACTTGTGAGTGTTGGGATTTGAGCCAGGAGAGGAGGAATCTTGGAATTCTATTGGGGTATCTCACGGTCAAAAACCTGGTGGGTTCAGTGTCCAAGGTGGTCTCTGCTTGCGTCGCTTTGGCCATTGGGCCAGTCACTGCGAGAGCCATAGAGCTTTTGCTGGCCTCAAAGCAGGCTGGTGGTGGAACTATGTCGATGCTGCTCGTCACTTGGCCAAGCATTTTGGTAGTCTACTGTCTGTGATTTTTCAATGCAGAACTAGAACTGCAGGAATTTTATGGAATTTGGATGAATTTGGATATACTTCCATAGCTTTTCCATTGCATCGATTGCTTATTCTTCGGGAGAGCTCCACACCGTTGGGATTTTTCTGTGATTTGCTCCGTGAAACTCAGGTAGTGCTGGTGATTGTAATTTGGTTCCTCCCAACGTATCTCATTCTTCGCCTGCTCAAAGCACTGCCAGTGGATTTCGAGCGTTGTCGAACTGTGCCAGAGCTTTGGGAATATGATTTTCCCAGGTTCAACTTAGTGGTGCGAGTTGCATTCGTTCTGTTACTGGCGCTGAGCTTGTTTTGGTCATCACTTACCCTCACCTCTCCATTGGTGGAAGTACTGATGCGCAAGAACTTGACCTTCAATGCAAAAGTAGCACTTCGACTTGCTTTGGCTGGTATCTTATACTTCGGCTGCGGAGTTCAGATGTTTGTATGGATTGTCTATTTGATTCCAACTCACCGAGCACTCTTTGTCAAAGCGCGAATGCCTTACCGACCATCCTCATACATTGAGATTGGAGAGACTCACCCCGAGTTCAACTTGGCCAAAGAAGTGCAATTGGCAAAGATGTTTCTGAATCTTTGTTTGTGTTTCATTGGGCTCTCGTGAAAGGGATGCGAAAGGCACACCAAATCTAGATTGCAATTGTTGATGCTACAGCGTAGATTCATTACATTCCATAAATAATGTGTATCGAATATATAGTTGGAATTCTTGGAAGCCTTCCAGTTCTGATGGCATGACCTTATTATCCAAGTATCTGGCTCATGTTTTTGTCCCAATCAGTTGAGCAGCAAAGGAGAGAAAATCGGAATCCTGAAAATCTGGACGCTTGACTGAACCAGAGACAGAGCTATCGGCCTTCAGTTGTGCATTCAACAGATGGTTCATGTTGCTCCCTAGCTTGCCCTGATGATCATAGATTGAAGTACCTAGGAATGGGTTGATGGTTGGCAAGAGAGGTGGCGGGACATGCTTGAACCAGAAGAGGCTGAAGATCATGGTTCTGAAGATGAGGCCGGGAAGTCTGCAATTTGGACCGCTGCATGTACATGCGTGAATGCGATTATTCGGTTTTTCCCCGACCTTGCATGGACAGATCACTTTGATGTCTAGTGTATTGTTAGTAATTATCTATAGGTACTCTGACGATGACGTCTCTTTCTTGCCTTGGACGTGACAATCGACATATGACTGACCAATGGCCCTTCACTAGCAGGCCCATGAGGCACTTTTGGGTTGCTCCGCCTGATGGATACGCTGATATTGTTTTAGCAAAAGCTGCACTTCTTGCAGTTTTCATGAACACAGATTGAAGGTTCCTATTAGGAGCGTGTGTGATCTCAAACCTTGGTTTGACTGGCACAGCATGATCATGTACAAAGTTAGTAGAGTATAATTGGCCACCTATGATGAACCAGCTGATGCAGGACGTCTTCCAACAAAAATATGGGAGTCATGAGCAAAAATCAATGCACAGACCAAGGTCAAAGTAGGCCTGGCGCCGAAAGTATACTAAGTCACTAAGTTTCAGAATTCTTCGAAGAAGCGGGGTGTTCATCGACAAAGCTCAGTGCAATATCCGCACTCTTCACATTGGCGCTGACACAAAGTGATTGTCAGCCAGCAGCGATTTCATTGCTGCTTCTTGATCTTAAGTTAATGCACATTGGAGCTGCAAATGCAGACGACGTGTCGACTGAATTGTTGATGGAGGCAGCAGGTACAAAAAAACAATGATTTGCCGGCGGTTTGAATATCAATGCATGGGATCACTGAGCAGTTTCACCCACAAAGAAAGAACCTGGTGATCAACCGCATCCAACCACGGATCCTAGATTAGTCTGTTGTTCTGTTTGGTGGCCTAGTGAAAGATACAAAGCTACTCCAGTTTTGGTCAGATCTTCGAGCCAGCATTTTCCTGACTCAAGAAACCAAAACGCTCACGTGGTGAATGGATTTGATTGGCTGCGATGGTTGCCGTCAGGCTGCGGACTGGGATGGCAACCCATTCCAGCGTCGCATTGATGGGTTCGAGGCCACAAGCTACGGGTGCCGGTATCATTCCTGCAGCATAGCCAGGGCATGCCGCATGCCTGTCAGTTTTACAAGGCAGTCAATTTGACATGTGATTGACATGTGTATCCTTGTCAGCCCATTTTGGCTCTTAGCTATCAGGGCGAAAGGTCGCCAAAATGATGGTGCCTGTCTCAGTGCATGTATGCTGCATTTTACAGGTGAGAGTAGGTCACTGAACGCAAAGAGAACGTGGATGGGTTCGTGTATAGGTGGAAACATATGACATATCATAGATATTCGTAGATAAATATACGTAAGACATAGACGGAAAGATTGATGAGGATGATGGGTGGATGGATAGATCAGACAGAAAGACAGAGGATGGATTGCTAAAAGTAGCACAAAGTACTAGTCATAGAATATCGATGAACATCATACAACATGACTTGATGGAAGGGGATGCAACACATACGGCTCCGCTCCTAGGATTTTGCAACTTAAGTTTGCTTCCCATTCCCTCCAGTGGAGCCATGGCATCGTTGGAAGATCGCGTTTTCTTCATCACTGGAGCCACATCTGGCATCGGCGAGTTCACTGCTGGGCTCTTGGCCAAGGAGATTGGTTGACAAGTTGAGGTCGATATTCTGAAATGCCTCCTGCTTGCAAAAGAATGCCACAATGTATTCTAGAATGAATTAAAATGAAATGTGCAGTCTAGCGGAGTCTAGCAGTGTCATCCCCTGTCGCCCCATGTCCAACCCACTGTTATAAACTGCTTGGCTTCATTTTCTGTCCAAAAAAAGGAGCGTTGCACCTTGTTGGTCCACGGCAGAGATCCAGGCAAAGTTGATGCTTTGGTGAAGCACTTGCAGCGCTACACTCCAAAGGTGCACGGATTTGTCCTCGACTCAGTTCTGAGTTCAACTGTAGTACTGTAAATGGTATGGTGCAATCTTTCCTTCAAAATGTCTGGCACCTTCTTAATTCATGGCAATTCTTGGATTACATTTCTCCGTATGCTTCTTGATTCCTGTCCGATCATGGACAGTTTGAGAAGGGCTTTAGGGTCCCCTTAAGAACTCCCTACAGCTACACTTAAGATGCACCAGGCGAGTTTTGTTTGATTGCAATCAGTTTCAATAAGACCCACGGCTGGCATGATTCAGACTTAGAGCTCAGGTGGCAGACCTTAGCCTCATGTCCGATGTGCGAAAGTTGGGTGAGCAGGTTTCAAAAGAATTTCCCGCCACTTGGACAAGTCACAGGATGACTGCACTTTAAGCAACATAAAGGGTGCATGGTGATGAAACAAACATGGATGTCCACATAAAAAGTCCAGAGGATATATCATGTCAGGTCAGGCTTACTGCCAGTGAGGAGCCCATTCAGGGTCGAGGTGCAGGAATAAGTGTATACTAATTGAATCGAGGTACAGGATGCAGTATGTATGTGTATGTATCAATGCATGTAAGAATGAATATCAATGTATCTATCGACATTCTCAGCCGTATAGATTTGTATTCTTCGAGTAATGCCAAATATGTGCCCTTGAGAGCTGCCAAAGAAGCTTTCTTTGACTCTGAAGATCTTCAGATCTCACATTGGATCACAATCAGGTGATACATGGTTTATTGAACAATGCCGGAACTTTTGCTGGCGACTATACTGGGCGGCGAAAAGTCACTTCGGAGGGCCATGAGTACTCGCTTCTTGGCCGAACGTCGTGCTAGCTTTCATTGCGGTTGCGATGTGCCGTTTGACCTCGGGGCCACTGTAGAAGTCTATGTCAATGCAGGTTTGCTTCAGAATTGCCAAGGTTGGCTGTCAATGTCATGGCACCCTTTTTGCTCACCTCACTGTTATTGGAGAACGTCCGTGGTTCGGGTGCAGGCTGGATTCTTGCGTGGGTTTGGTTCGGTCCAGGAATGTCGAACGTCCAGTCCATCGAAAAATATCTAAAACTAGAAGATGACAATAAGATGCATGAAATATCATTACTGTAAATCAGGAAGGAAAGAAAAATACAAGTTTTACCGAATTGTCATTCTGTGAGTCGTTTTATTGGTCAGAGGTAAAGGTTTTGGGGGGACTGTCGCGATCTCTCTGGGTGTTGACATTTAAGGGCAAAAATATCAAAGTTCCACGCTATCCAGAGAGGATACTCAGCTTCAGCCCAACGTTTTGAAGATGTTTGACGGCCATTACTATTTAGTGATGTATAAAATATAAAAGGTTCTACAGCAGTGTGTTGGAGTACAGAGCCTGCGTGTGACAACGTGGAATGACCTGGCAGGCCGTGTGCTGCTCACCTCCTCCATCTCAGCTGGTTCCAACGACGCCCTAAACGACTTGCAATGCGAAAAGAATTGGTCAGATCACCGAGCTTATGAACTCAGCAAGCTTTGCGAAACTTAGCCGGAGTGGGTGTCTACATTCACATATACGTGCCAGTCATACATAGTGGAGGATCATTGATGGTCATCATGCCACTCTTGAGTTCTTGCGGCACTCCTCATAGAGAGGCCCCAGGGTCCCTATTTTGTCAGGGCGGGGCTTGTTTGGGCTTGTTGTTTGGAAGCAGCGGGGGGGGCTAATCGCTGCCCAGCCGGAATTGGCGTGAATTATCTTACCGGGAGCGGGGGTGTTCCTGCTGAAGAGGTGGTGGGGTACGCGACTGTTTGAAAGAAGGCGGGGGCGTGTTGAACAACAGCAGCACCAGCAGCAGCAGCAGGTGTTGATGTTGTTGGTGTTGTTGATGCTTTTGCTGTCGCTGTCGCTGTCGCTGTTGCCGTTGCTGTTGTTGTTGTTGTTGTTGTTGTTGTTGTTGTTGTTGGTGGTGATGGTGATGGTGATGGTGATGGTGATGGTGATGGTGATGGTGATGGTGATGGTGCGGGTGGTGGTGGCATTCAGATTTGGCACCCCTAGAGCCCTAGACCATGACGATCTCCACGGATACCTCTGATTGTATTGTTTTGCAATGTCCAAGTATGGTGAAATATCAAACCAGCTCAAACCACTGTCGGCATGCAAGGACGCTATGATCACTATGGAGCTTCATGCTCGCTATGGTGATCCTCCCAGGCCAAAATGAATGTACACGTCCTGGCGTGTCAATGACTGTAGTATTTGCGGTAGGTTCTGGCGTGGTCATTTTGATTATTTTGATTCATTTTGGTCATTCCATGATTTCCTGATACCACCGTTGAATTATTGAATATCATTAATATATCTTAATATCATTGTCCCACTTTTGGACTTGGGATCAATGCCAGAAAGGCATGAATTTTTGCATGCGCTGGTGCTAATACTTTGTAGATCTTTGCAGGCTGTGCTTCCACACCATGGACCCTGGCACTGTGGATACGAAAATGCTGAGAGCTGGTTGGGGTGCTTGGGGCTCTCCAGTCTCGACAGCAACTACTTCCTTTGAGATGTTGACGCAGGACATGCACAGCCTTGCGAGTCGAAACATGAATCTAAGATGTACTGGGTAGGAAGTGCTCCAGATGGTTCCAGATGCTTCCCGAGAAAGATGCAAAAGCGCTGCAGACCTATGATTGGCTTCAACTGGTTTGAAATTTCTGACAGACTTTCGCGTGATCATGGCAGTTTTTGTTGCAAGACTGGCATTTGCAAGCCCGCGCCTGTGCCAAACACCTGGTAGGACCAGTTTCAAAAAAGCTCCGGCTCTGGCAATTCTTACTGCTGTGGCGAAGGGGAGGCTTCGAGGCGACGTTTGTGGGATCAATTGTTGCTCCTTGGCCGCACGAGGAATTGAAGTGGACAGCACATGGGAACGCAAAGGGACGGTGATGCAATGTAGATGTGCAACCCTTAAACTCCTTGACCAGCACAGCTGCATCTGCTGCTGAACCATCCACATTGAAATTCGAGAAGCAAAAGCTGCAAAAGCACACTACCTACTGTAGAATATTCTACTACAATATCAATAAACTAAATCGAATTAGATTACATCATATACAGTCATAAATATTATGATATGATAATATATGTTCATGTTATATACGGCATGATAGCCTATTCATTACACATTAAATATGTATTTGTATGTGTATATATTCATATTTGAGCCCACTGTCACTCTCTTGTCACATTGAAAGCGCTCATTTTGTTGTATACCCAGGCACCTCACTGGTGCAAAGTATCCATGAGATTCTTGCTGAGAAAAAGGGAACGCTTTTGGGGTGCATCTTCCGGATGTACCAATTTTTAGCAGCAAAAATAAGCTATGAGTCGGCATTCAAAGGAAAAAAACATGAAAAAAAACATCAAAATAATCAAGCCACGCTTGACTGAACAAATATTTCCTACCGTGGAACAGAGTTAATAAAGCTTGTAAAATATTTGGTAAGAACGGCCAAGCAGAATAGTATTCGCATGGCCATTGAGCTTGGAAGACACGGCATCAGTGTTGCAGGCCCGGCTTTTCCTGCACGAGTACGACCACCTTGATGGTATTGTCAGACCCTTAACTAGAATTCAAATGCAAAGATTTGAAGACTGAATCGAATTGTTCAAATTCCTCCAAGAAGATTGAATATATACAGTAGTTCGTTAAGGAGAATCAGCTATAACCTCGCCGTTTGGAATTCAATGTATGACTTGTATGTGCATGTAATTGTTCATAGCTAGCAACTTGGCTGGCTCCGATTTTTGCATTGCGAAGGCTGCTTCACATCTCAAATTCTGGAGAGATCCAGATTGAGGTCTTCACAGACAGATTGGGGGAATCGAGCAAGAAGAAGGTGCCATGAATTGGGGCTACACTAATAGACAGGCATAAAATAGTTGTGCATTCCTGAGATCTGGGCTTAAGACATCTCCTAAGCCTTAGAATATGAACAATTGGCCAGGAATTTTGCTGAGGGCTAGATTTCCATGCACTGTGATGGCTGGTTCGTTTGATTGAAAGTTAAGAGCATAAATGCAAATTATCAGCAAGCTTCATGTAGCAGTAGCCAGCACATGCAAGCACTGTGTAAGCTTCTACTGCTTCTACTTCCACTTGTTGTTCCAGTTGTTGTTTGCTTCGTTGGTTTGTTTGGTTTTTTGTTTGTTTGTCTGTCTGTCTGTTTGCTTGCTTGCTTGCTTGCTTTTTTGGATCGTGCTTGTTGTTTCTTGGACGTTGTGGCGTTTATTCTTTATTTAGGTTTGTTGGTGGTAGTGCTGGTGCTGTTGTTGTTACTCTCGATGGCTCCTGTTTCCAAACAGGTAGAGCCGGATTTGGAGTTCTTCATCAAGGACAGAGCTACTAGCGGCTGGGACACTTCTGTAGGAACCCCGGGCCTTATCAGAGGGCAGCCAATCAGAAAATATCAAAAATATGTGATGGGGGCAAAAATACAAGCAATATGATGAAACATGTATTTACGGTAGTAAGAAAAATATTATATAGTAACAAATAGTTCTTAAGAAATGATAGAGCATGATACAACATAGGACTTTGCACACTATAAGAACAAATAAATACAGACAATATGAATCCTGCTGCACAGCTGTTTTGGTTGCTTGGTGAGATTTGTTTTCAAAAAAGTGAAACAAGAAAGCAAGCATGCAAGCACTGGGAGTCTTCGAAAGGACTTCCAGAACACGTTCCCTGAGCTGGAGCCAGCGCTCTGAGTTTTTAAACCCCTTGCTTGACCTGAAAAAAAGTGCTTCAAACATCAACACTTCATGGAAATCTACGGTTGGATATTCAGATGAATATGAAGTCATTGTGGAAGATTATGTCAGTGTTCTCTCTACAGCTTTGCCATTTGAATCAAGCGACCAACCAGCATGCCATGGCTTTAGTTCGATGGCAGCTACGGTATCCGACCCACGCGCATTGACTAAAAAGCTGAGAACACTTGTCGGGTTCTGAGCGGCCTCTGCGTAAATTATCTACAGAATTTTCAGCTTTCAGGATTTGGGGGATGCATATGATATTGTGTTTTCCTTCAATCAATTCTGTGCATGAAGCACATTTGTACGCATTTGTGACATGTCGTGGCATATGTTAGGTCAAGACTCAGAATGAAGAGATTGAAACCCTTCATGCACAAAGTCTTCGAGCTCAACGTCTGGATTTGAATTCTTTTCACTACAATGTCTCCTGTTTGCATTTGCTGTCACCCTGCATCGCTGCAAAAGGGCCTTCCCAGATTTTGACATGACAAGTTGAGGTGTTGATGGGCAGTTGCAGGGTAAGAGGGCATTGGAGAGGTGCAGTGGAATGGCTTAGATGCATGAAAAAGGACTACTGCTTGCCGCATGCCCTTACTTGATCTTGCGTGCACAATCCTTACATTTACATTATCCGATCTGTGCTTTGAAGAGCAGACACGAAATGGTGTGTTTCAGAAAGCTTTAGGAATCCAATTTGCTGGCAGGATGGACTGCAACCAGACGTGTGCAGCATCAACACAGCAATCGCCTCTTGCAAAGACTCAGGCAGAACATCTGTCAACAGCAGAGAAATAGAGAAAGAGTTTGTACGTTGTACTGCCCTTCTGAATCTGATTATATAATTATACATGACATTGCATCCTTGGTTGGACTATTGTGAGCGTTGCCGACCAGGTATTTGGATGAAGGCACTTCTCTTGTTTCATCAGATGCCAGCTCAGTGCTTATACACCGATGCAAATGGTTTGGGTGCAACGCTTGCTTCTTGTCAAGGCAGTGGTGTTTGTGCTTCGTTGTCTTGACTACCAAAATATGCCAAGAACAGTCGATTTTTCAGCTTGGTTTAGATCGCATGACATTCACATAACATTCCGACATGGCCAGGTGAATGGGGGTTAGCACTGTCACTTTGGAAGGGACATCCGAATCAGAGAACACAGATTGGCTTCGGCGCGGCATCTCGGTCGGCATTGACAGCGGGCACGTGTTTCAAAACACGCGCTTTGCATGATAGTGCACGAAAGAGTGCCAAACAAAGGGATGTGGGAATGTGGGGGCACTCGTCACTAGTAGCTATCATGATACAACAGGATGATCATGACATGCGTAAGCAGCTGAGGTCTTGAATGCCTTTCAGCAGGGCAAATCATGGGGAGATGCGGTTTGCATGCTGCAGGACTTACCTTTGACAAGGACAGCTCCTGTTGATTCTGCGACATGTCTGACGGTGCCGCAGTTTGAAAGCAAGCACACGACAGGATGAAGCCAGATTTGGTTTGTTATAGCAGCAGTGCAGGCGGCTTGGATGTATTGACCCGATGAGATTTGGATAGTTCTGGCGATTGGGCATGCGATCAACGAGCACTCCTTAGCCTTTTCACCCTTCTTTGCATGTTTTGTCACGGACTTGAGTACTGGTAGATTTATATGCATCATCCGCTCACATTCTTTGATATTTTTGTTTGCCATGGCACGAAAACTGTACCAATTTGTGAAAGTTTTGCTGAACTTTTGCTTTTCAGGTTTTTTCCAACCAGATCTAAGGGTTGACAGATGACATGCACAGAAGTTTCTCACTCCAAGGGAGCTGCCAGATGGCCGAAGAGTGGGAGACGGCCACATTTTTGTTGGCAGGTCGTGCAGGCTGATCAGATCAGTCTTGGTTTCTGATTTGGACGGTTTGTGTTGCCACTGTGCTCGCAGGACTGTAGGGTGAAGTCACCTTCTAGTGACATGTTCATACATGTTCTGCAATACTCAAGTGGATCTCAAGTGCTGACTCTCCTTCGGGCAGAGCTCAGAGGAGCAATAGCAATAGTTAACGGTGTAGGGATACAAATAAGGTCCTCGTTATATCTCGTCATCACAAGCTGTAACAGCTGTTGAATTGTAGTTTTGAGTTTGACAACGTCAACCGACGAGGCCTTGACAGTGTTGCTCGAAATTGCATGGCACGGGCTGCTGGCACAGCAGGCTTGACACCACCAGGAATTCATCATGAATTTATTTGTGGCAGCAGCTGCAGCTCTTAGCCTCAGGGTTTCTCTTCAGCCATTTATCCTGGGCCTCCTCCCAAAAACCTGCGCAGGTTTCAGCAGGGTGTAAGTGACATCATAAAGGCATACGAAGGCAACTACATGGTTGGATCTCATGGTTGGGTTTTCATTCATGCCAGGTCGTTGGCAAGAGGCCCTGGAATTGGGGCATGGAGGTGGCATTTTGGAACGTGCCTTTGTTGCAAAAGATCATCCAAGGATCAAGACATCCCAGATATTTTCGAATATGTTGATGATATTTGTTTGTGTTTAGGTTAGATGCTCAGACCATATTTCACCAGTTCGGGTCTGTGAAACAGCTCTGATTGGATCGAGGTACGGCAGCACTTTTCGCATGCTCTGAGGTGGCTTGAAGTTCAAAAATGCGGTTTTTTTTCAAGTTTGAATCCAAAAATTTGAACTGAAACTGCAGGCCGCTTTGTGGCAAACTGCTGTTGGGCTTTTTGCCTCCGTACAGCCCTCAAGACTTGCCTCAGTGGGTCCTTTTGCGATTCTTGATTTTTAGATGTGCAAGCACAAAGAAGCAGACTTCATGAACTCTAGTCCTGTGATCTCACCAAAACGCTTTGGGATGAGGCCGAACCGGACACGATTGCTTGCAATACCGGAATGACCACCTTTCGTGATGCAGCAAAATGGCAGCTGGCCATCTTCATGTCAGATTGCATGGCGTTCAAGAGGAGTTCGCATTGTCATTTGGTTCCCGAAGCACGGCTGGAGGGCTATATTCAATCAAGACTGACATGCCTTCGTGATCCTTTGATATCATTTTGATTCATTTTGAAGGTTTAGCTGCTCTGCCAGCTTTGCCCCCCGAACTGCCCAGAATCACTTGCACCGTGACCAACGATGCACGATTTGACATCAGCCAGGTTGTGAACACAAGCCTCAAAAGAAAATGTTAGTTGATGTTAATTGCTAATCAAACAATAGGTTCGCCTTTTTGTGATAGTGCATTCTTAGTGTGGAAGGAGAGGTATATATTATATATATCATACTGTAACAGACCTGAACCACTGCACTGGTTTGAGTAGACACAGTCCAGAGATCCGTTTCACCAGGATCATGGCTGATGAAACAAGTCCTTCGGATGCAGCAAACTATTGACAGAGCCATGTGACTGCTCCGTTTGCAAGTTGTTTCGGTATCGTCAAACACTGCCCAATTCCATACAGAAGCTTTGATAAGGCACAGCACAAAAAGCATGGGACGAGAGCATGACCGAGGTATCCATATTCAGATCCAAAGTGTAGAGCCAGTTGCTCTATGGGGAGCTGCATTGCAGAGTCTCACATCAATTACCAAGAGATGCTTGCGTCAAGGTGCCACCACTGAAGCCCTGCACACACTCTTTGTCCAGTGTTTCTTTGCATAACATCGATCTATGTCACATTGCATATTGGGATTCCCTGAGTGCTTAGACATCCAAAGAGTTCTGTCCCAGTTCTTGTCGGTGCCCTTTGAACTGCAGGAGTATTTAGCATCACGTCTTTGCTTAGCACAATGAGCTCAGACACTGGCACCTTTCGTAAACCCTGGCAACAGGCTGGCTCCTTCCAAACAATACCCTCAAGCGACACAGCACATGCAGTCGCGCCCGCGCGTTCACGGGCATCATTGCCATTGCACTGTGGCTGCCATGTGGCTGCTTATTTTTTGTGCTGTTTTTTCGAAGACAGGGTCGTCGTGCGAAAGCACTGGAAGCAAGCCAAGACAGGTAGGCAAACGAAAAAAGGCAGGCACGCAAAGAAAAACAGGCAAGAAAGAAAAAATAGAAAGAAGAGTTGGATAAAGGTCAGAGCTCACACGTGCAAAATAGTGCCCCTGCCAGACTGCCACACAAAATGCACTTTGGGAGACCCAACGGGTTGAAACAAATTGCTGAAAAGGCAAAGAAATATCAAAAAATTCTCGGGCGCACTTTTGATTTTATTGTGTGTTGTTTGTGTGTGGGCGAGGTTGATTGTATTTAGAATGTATTAAAGATCAACTTGGGGTGCTACTCTAGCGGCATCTTGCAATGAAAATCTTTCTGCAGGCGCAATCGTGCATCGCAAGTATGCGAGAGGCTGCAATACAACTCAACACCGCCAGCTATACCGCAGTGCCGGTGTCGATGTGGCAGCAAAGCCATCATGTGCTCGGTTGCTTTCAAGAATTGTCGCTGCAACATGATATTCAAAGCCATGCCATGTCGCTGGACGCAGACGGGAAGGCACTTCGATGGATGTCAGCACTGAGCTGTTTGACTTGCATGCGGTGGAATTCGATAAGTCCTGATACAGCTTCTTGCAATATATTGATCAATGCCTGTGACCAGTGGCAGTGGGCTTTGGCAATGCTAGAGGAAACTCTAGCGCCAGACCATATGAGCTTGGGTGCTGTCATGCGTATGTGCGACAAGTTTGACATATCCTTTGGGCAGCACCTCATCAACAGGTATCAAAACGAATTTGCACAGACGCCTTCTGTCTCTGTATCCATTCTTTGGGCAATGGCAAGGCTTACGGTTCAAGACCCGCTGAGAATCTGCAACTCCTTGGCGCAGGCAGATTGGCGGAATTTTCTTAAGCAAATTAAATTTGTAATGTTCGAAGCGTGAAGCGCAAGTGCAGGCTGATTCCATGTGCGCTTCAAGAGATGATCATTGCAGATCTCAGCATTCTCTTGTAGTGTTGTCTCTTTTGGACAGGTTTCGCAGGTCCCACTCCATGATCTTCCCAAACTTTGCTGGGCCGCTGGCACATTGGGGGTAGCAGGCTCCGGCATTGCTCGACATTTGGAGCATCTCCAAAATTCTTTGGAGCAGTTGAGCGACTTGGCTTATAGTTGTGTCGTATTGACGTAGCAATCTTATGCATCTTTTTGGTGGAAGACGATTCTCAGAGATCCGATCTTTAAATAGTGTATATGATGTATCCAACACTTCTATCCCTTCTCATGCCCACACCAACCACTGTGCCTGGGGATGTTTGGATGATTTTGGATGAACACGGGATGAAATGTTTGTAAAGGCATCAATGAACTTCAACTCATTGCCTGGGGAAGCGCAGCTATGGGCACTGCGCCTCATATTTTGATGGCTGTTCAAGATGAAGTGCTTCAGCGTATTGAAGCCGATTCGAATTCAGAGGTCGATTTGAGAAAGCCCGAAAGTGCCTTGCCAAGAGGAGCAAGCATGTTCTGCATGTCTTTCGCATTCTTTTGCGTGTATCTATACATTTATATGTAAACAAGTAACGAGTTGTTAGACTACTTCCACAATTCACCGCAGGCAAGGGGTTGCAATGGGGAGCCTGGAGCCGAGGCAAAGGCTGGATTGAAGACATTCTTGGGGTGCTTTGGGCGAGCAGCTTTTCATCTTGCCTCAGCCGACGTTTTCAAACAGGACAGGGAAAGTCTTTCAAAAAGGGACAAGGGGATGATAGCAGGGTGTCGTGAGATTTTTTGGAAAGTGGCGTAAGTGCAGCAGTTGGCAGCCAGTCTCGAAGCCGCATCTCTTCGCAACCGACATTTTCCCAACATTATTCAAATGGAGAAAGCCTTATCGATCACCCTGAATAAATCTCAAACAGGAGCCCGGAAGTTGACTGTGCAAGCAGGGCAATTTCGGGACAGAATTCAGGAGGCAGGTAAGGGCATTGTGTGAGTTGTGTGAAATAATTGAAACTAGGTGCTAGAGAATCTGAGATATTGGGACAGTTTCACTTGTTTGCTGCTTCATACATCTTTGTAATTACTACGCTGGCGATCTTGAGCTTCGAATGCTTTTGATCAGAAAGCTCATAGCTTCGAGTTGCGAAGCGGCGAAGTTGGACTAGAAATAGCAAGGCGTAAGGTGCAATGCTAAAGGTGTTCCTCCGACTCCAAACCCTTCCCAAGTCCTAGTATCATCTTCTGGTGGGGCACAGGCACAAATTGCATTGGGAAGGGGACAAGCAAGATGCATGGATTCAGAGATGGCGCCTTCTATTGTTGCTGACCTTGTGGACCGGCTGGTAATTTCGAAACCACCTGGGTGGGAGGTCCATGATGATGGCATGCCAAAGCAATTACGTACATGGTTGAAATCTCTTGGCAGATGGCCAATCCTTTCAGACCCGGACAGTGACTTTGGATTCCTACATCGTTTGGATGTGCCAAGTTCTGGCCTTCTTCTTGTAGCAAAGACTTATGAAGGCTACTACGATTTGCAGCTTCAATTGCGCTCCGGCACACTCGCACGGCACTACGTAGTTCTCAACCATGGTTGCATGAAACGATCCAGAATTGATGCCAGGCAGGCCCAGCAGGATTTTGGAGGTGATTTACTGCAGATGGTTGAAAGATGTTGAACGATGTTACAAGACGTGAAATGTTTATTGTCGATATACCAATCAAAAAATGAATGAAAAAGCCATTCGCAATTAATTAAGGAAATCCCAGCACGGAAGTTCTTGATTCTTGATTACGAAATATATCCTTTGCTTTTGGATCTTTTGGGAGGCTGCATGATAGCGCCGAGAATGCACAATTAAAAAGGTTTTCCCAAAGACATTCATCCAATACCAAAAGTTTCAATTGCGGATGCCTCCAACAGTTTCAATTCCCGTTGAATTGAATGGTGCACCCCACATTTCTTGACCTCCCCAAAAAAAAAGTCAGTTGGAGTTTATCATTGGGATCCCAGCCGAATCCCATCATCAAGGACTTTTAAAGCATTTGTTTCACGAAATCTGGCATCAAGTCTGCAAGGCAAGCTGCTTTGGGGGGGGTGCAGTCATGCAGTCACCATTCCTGGATCCGTGGCTAGGCTGTATTGGAAGGGCAACTCACCAACACGTGCAGGAGGGCAAGGAAAGCCATCAAGGACCAGACTCTTCAAGCTGCTTGCGTTGGCTGGGATGGCCGGCAGCAACTTGGCCACGTAGATTCAGCGCTGCTCTGTTTTTGGGACTTTGCCGCTGCCTATGTTTCAAATGTTTCAGGGTGTGTTCGCATACATTTGCAGCTTTGTGGAATGAGTTTGTCAGGTACTTTTACAATGACGTTGGTTCGAGTTCTAACTGGCCGCCGACATCAGATACGAAGTCATTGTATGCAAATTGGACATCCCACTGTCAGCGACGGCCGGTACACATCCACTGCGACTTTTCAGACAGATACCGCATTTTGCCCTAGAAATTTCTTGCACAGGCCTGGAAATGCAAAGAGTACATAGGGGTTGCCACGAGGTTTTGGCATTACAGATCATTTCCTATATTTTCCTTAGTGGTGTATTGCTGGGAGTGTCGTTGCAACGCACGTTTATTGCAAGGTGGAGCCTCACACATCGCAGAGACGGACAGATATGCAAGAGCAAGTTGCCCTTGCCAAAGGATTTGCAGGAGGCCATAAGTAGGTTGACCTATAGAAACAGCGAAGGCTCATTACATGGGGTTTTGGCAGCCTTTGACAGGGGCCATAGGCCTCAAAGGCTTGTGGAAAACGATGAAAAAATGCAGATCATAGCACAGTGACTCTCCAGAATTCCCACTTTGCAGATGTGCAACTTTGAGCCTCAAGCTCCACAGATTGATTAAGGGTTTGCAGCTGCTTGGACAAGTGCAGAACCCCACATTTGTTCCACGAGTTGACTAAATGGACGGCTGGCAAAACGGCTCAAGAGGGTCAAGCGCTTGTAGCCATACCCAGCAACTACAGCGCAACTACCATAGAACTACCATAGAACCAGAGTGCCTGAGAGACAGGAACAAAGATAGACGATCGCGTGAGCATCCGATCCAGCTTCGCAATGGAAAGCCTTCATGGCGGATGGAGCACTCCTGCGGGCTGCCTTGACACGTATCCTTGGCGCTGGTCCAAAAGCCACATACGAGGATGTCCCTTGGATGAATTTTGCCATCTACAAATGCAGCATCCCTTGGAATATAAATGATCTATAATATATTATGCGCTAATCATCAGCATACTTGGCTTCGTTGAATGTGTGATGAAAGCAGAAGGCCCCTCCACAGTCAGAGCTTTTAGAACAGAGAGGGAGTCAGATGGACCTCCTTTATGACCGGCTGGATCGAACATGCATCTCAATAGGTAGTTGAGTAGATCGTCCTTCGTGACAATCAAGCTAGCGCTTCTGTCCAAGCAGTAGTTTGTATTCCTTTTCCTTTTCCTTGCAATTTGCTGAGATTGCATTTCGATCTCCCTTTCCTGCTCCGGCCGATGTTTTGCATACTCCTTTCGACAATTTTTTGCATCCTTTACAGTCATTGCTCCAGTGTAGAGGGCAAGGATTCACGCCAGCCAGAGGCTTCAATACCACTCACCTAGGACGAGGGACCGAGGTACAAAAGCCCCAAACTCTGGGACTCAAGTGCAATATCCAACTGTCATTTAAAATGATTTAAAATTTGCTGGCTTTGTCCGCATAGCGTCCTGGGCGCAACTTTTCCATGTACTGCAAGTCTAAGTCTAGTGAGTCTAATGCAATCTAAATGCACACAAATGACACATGTTTGCCATTTTTTACATGACTTGCGTCATTCCATGATATGAGATATTCTCCAGTGTTTGCACTCCTCCCTCATCCAGCCTCCCCGTATGGAATTGCTGCTATGCATGACGACATAGATCCAGCCGAATCCAGATGAATCGTGATGAATCCATGATATAAATCAATACAGCAATTTATTTAATATTTAATATATAGGAAAGGATGGAAAGGTTGGTGGATTCTCTATGTGATACAGTCATACGGTTACACATGTGTCTGCAGTGGTACGCTTCTTGAGATACATGGTGCTGATTCACGGAGGTGAAGGCGGCAATTGCAGGAGATTTGGAAGCTCATGTGCAAGACGCGAAGCTTGCAACATGGATGCTAAGCAAGTTGGCACGCGCCTTTGGCTGAGCGATTCACCATTATTTTATGCACGATAGCTCGTACCTTTTCCCACAGAATTGTAGTGCTGGTGACCCTGTACTCTCTGTACTCTTGTCCTGGAATGCTGTTGTCCTATGTCGTCATTATTTGCAGGTCAGATTTCTTGTCAGAGAAGTTCTTCCCTTGGGATAGGATAGAAATCTGTAGCCTGTCGAAGCAGAGAGACATGATCCACTTGAGGTGCAGGTCGTCCTGTAGCAGCTCAGGTGCTTCTCCAAGTGTTGCTTGGCCAAGTCAAAGAAGTCAAGCTGATGTCGGGGCTGGCGTTTTGAGTGACACATCGAGCACAAGCTTTTTGTCGAAACCTCACACAGCTCAGGCTTCAGGAGCAAAGACTCCAGATCAATGTCTACCACACAAGTTCCGCCGCCTGGCTGCAACATTTGCTCTCAGCATCAGTGAGATTTTGTTCATCCCTGTTCCATCCTTTTCCTATTCTTTATGCTGTTATTCTTTTGATCATCTCCAAGAAGTGCTGGTTATTCAATGACATGGTTCTATCCCTTTACCTAGTGATCATGCTGGGTGCTTAAGACTCCGGTTCATGGGGTCCGGTATTTAATCGAGCTTCAAAAAGGTTCAAAACAGGAAGCCTCATGTGAGTGGATATTCTACGTATTTTATTGTATGTCTTTCTATTATGTGGTGTTGTTGGTGGCTGATAGGAGAGCTGGAAGACGAAAGGGGCGCAACATGCTGGGACACAGGCCTGATGCTCGCAAAACTTTCAAAATCAATAAAGAAGCAACAGAGACAACAACCTGACAACATGCAATGCACCAAGTACTGCATTGAAGACATTGCGTATATTTGTGTATAGAAAGCCGCAATGACTTTGGGGCAACGCAAATTATGTAGTACTTAGCAAAACAGCCGGACGAGTGCCGGGAAGGACTAAGAGTGCACAGGCAGACACCCAGCCATGCACTATCCAAGTACAACTGCATGAGCAAAGGTGAGGGATGCATAACAGTCTGAGCACATCTCACTGCTACGTGGATTGCCTTCTAGTCTTTGGCACCTACTTGATCTCTCGAAAGCAAAGATATGAGCGGGAAACGATACCACAAAATACCACAAAATACAAAGTGTTATATAAAAGATACTGACGGACAATTTCCATTTTTGTTGCAGGGGGGTCCGGGGCTCTCTGATTTGCAAATTGCCAGCTCATGCACTGCAAAGCGAACAATCCACATGAATGAACCAAGGTGCTCACAGCATGCGAGAAGGGTGGACTGTGGCAAGAGGGAACTGCGCTGGTACAAGATATGCAGCTAAAGGCGATCACACCCAATCAACTGAGTTTCTCGGGATCATCGGGAGTTGGGATTTAGTCGATGCAGTTTGTTTTTTCGATTTTGGCATGTTCAGAATTTCAATTTACAATTCACAAGTCCTGTTTCCCAATTTTGTTGCCCTTTTGACTGGAATTCTGCACTTGTTTGATTGCAGTTGTGTCACATACAGGTCTGTTTCACCATTTTTCTCTTGAGGTTTTGGGGCCACCATCAGCGCTTGCGAAAAGTTGGGTTTGTGGCTCCAGGCATTGGACGTGATTGTTGCTATGAACTCTGCAGACATCTCACCAGATGCTATCAGCTGCTCAGCTTGTATAGCAACGTGTAACAACCCCATGGCCATTGCATGGAATTGTGAATGTCAACTGCGGATTAGTAAACCCCCTCCCCCTACACCAGAAGGTCCAGAAGGTTTTCAATAGATTTTGAAGTGACCAATCCCCCGCAAATAAAGAGACATCTAGGCCTGAAGAAAGCTGGACAACTATTCCCTGCTACTCAACAAGAAAACTATTGTGACTGGCCAATTCCAAAATGGGGGGGCTGGGATTTGTTGCGTACCCCTATTAACTACGGGTAATTTGGACGAATCAAAAAACCTGGCCAAAAAGGGGCAGTCTAATTGGGGGGGGGTTAATTAATCCTGTATTGACATTACATGGTAAGGCTCCAACTTCAGAAATAGTTCACCAGAGAGTGTGAACAAATGGAATGCTTGACAAGTTCAAGTGTGATTTGAGGTTTCAGCGCTTTCATCAGTGCCTGTGAGAAGGGGTGGAGGGCCAAGAGTGAAACGCTGTAATTCTCAACAAATTCGGTGGGTACTGGGGACCTGAGTCAGTTTCTTAGGTGCGAGTGGCAAAGTGCTATCGCATTCTTGAGAAGCATGTCCAGCAGCAATGTGGAGCCCAACACGCTTAGCTACAGCGGTGCAGTCAGCGCCTGTGAAAAAGCCAGCGGAAGTCTTTGGCACATTGCGCTTGATTTATCCATGGAATCAGACAGAGACGTTGTGAGTCACAGTGTGACTCGGACTCGTTGATTTCGGTTACATTTACATGGAAATGGATGGAAACGGAACCTGTTTCAGCTGTAGCTTGGAAATGCTTGGAAGCTGTACAGGCAAGCATCAGCGCATGTGAGAAGGCTGCCAAGTGGACCATTGCCTTGGAGCTGTTGCTGTTGATGCCTTTGCTGCGCTTATTTGCCAACCTAGTTCCTCAAATGCAACGGACTTCCACGGGAATCGCAAAGTTGTGACTAGACTCGATGTGTCTTAGAATGTCTTAGATGGCTTAAAGCAATTGCTGCAATTGAGACCCAGGCTGCCGCAATGAGGTGACTTACAATGCTGCACTGAGTGCATGTGACCGCCGAAGTCAATGGCGCAGTCTCATTATGCTGCACCTTGTCGGATTTCCCTTAGCAGTGCAAATCGCAAATTTCAGTTCTATGAGACACTCGCCATGCTCTCTCCTCTCCTTCGTGAAATTTCCTCCAGATCATCTAGCCAGTTGCTGGTTGGCACGTGTTTTCCAGTGTCATGATAGCAATCTGTTGAATAGATTGCAACTTTTGAGGTTGGATACTTTGATCTCCCAGCGTTTGCAACCAGATCTTCTGAGCTACTTGTACTTGGGATCTCCGATCGTCGCGGATTTCCGGTCACACTAACTGAGCGCTATCAATGGAGCATGGAGAATGAAAGCAGTATTGAGGGTCAGTAAATCTTTTCAGATTTGAGGCTTCAATGCTGCCTTCAGCGCATGCAAAGGCCAGCCTTCTGCAAAGCTTCTATTGGATGAGATGGGGAGTGAAGAGCTCAGTAGGTGACATGATTTGATGTAATTGATAATAGTATTGAGTGTTGACTTGATCTTGTTTTAGGACAAGATCTGCAGCTGAGCCCTCAGGTTTTGAGTTTGGGTTTCTGCAAATTGGAAACGTTTATAGAGAATGTTGTGGCTCCGGCATCCATGAGGCCAGACATGATCACCTTCGCTGCCCTTCAGATTTCGGAGGATGAACTGGAGGCCGGCGTTGCAATTGTAGAACATGCAACGGTGTTTTTCATAAAATCGCTGAGGACATCAGTATTGTTGTTACATGCCTCATGAGGCACCAATATTGCTAACAGAAATGGAAAATTGGCAATTACAATTATTGCGAAAATCTTTCGGTAAAATATTTCTTAAAATATTTAAAATTGTTTTGACATGAAAATATTATTTCTGATTTTCAATCAGCATATCATTATTTCATTATCCTACAAACTATATGTGAGCAAAAGGTCTTTAACAGGGGCCTTCATTGCGAAGGACTTGGGGTATGCAATTATTAGTCTCGGCTAATTTTTTTCTGAAATGGCGAAAGATTTCGTTTTTTGGCTAAAGTTTTGGCGAAAGTTCATGTAGAGATGTCTAAATTTGCATTGTAACTTTGTATTTATTGTTTAATGTTTTATTTTGTGAAAATTATTGGGTAATTTTTCGCGAAAATTTGGTAGTGCTTGGCGAAAAATGGTCTTCCGTCGAAAATGCAACCTAAATTGGGGATTAGTTGGGCTAAAATTATTCAATAAAGGGAGGTACCAATATCTTAAAAATCAAATATAATATAAATAATGAAATATAATTATTATAATATAAAATTTAATAACAAATTAAAATCAAATATTTATTCAATATATATATTTATTTTTTGAAATTTCAACTAATATATATTATTATATATAATTATAATAATTATATTAATTTGATATTTTTAAATTTATTATTATTTTGAATTATAAAAAGGATATTAACATAGATATTTAATATAATAATTAGATTTATATTATTTTAAAAATAAATATTTTGATATATTGAAAAAAAAAATAAAATATTTATATATATAGAAAAATATTTAAAATAAATAATATAATTTATATATATATTAAAATTGAATAATATTTAT
>DF239131.1:274490-345889 GCA_000507305.1 Breviolum minutum Mf 1.05b.01
TTGTCTCCCGTTGTCTCCGATTGTCTCCCTTCATATGGGGGGTGGGTGTTGGTTGGTGTGGCCACCTTCTTGGGCTCTGAAGTGGTCTTGTCTCCGGTTGTCTCCGGTTGTCTCCCTTCATGTGGGGGGTGGGGGAACAAAACTATTCAGAAATCAAAATCACAGGTTTTAATCTAAATTTGCTTATTGTAAATTGTTTGGGGTCCACGCTGGTGTAATTTTCTATAATTCTCCTTTGTCGCATGTTTTTTTCTAACATATTTTTTGTTATGCCTTTGAATTTATCTTTTTAGATTCTTTTTAATATATCTTCTATCATTCTTTTTAATATATGTTTTAATTTTCTTTCTACCATATCCTTTGAGATTCTTTCTAATATATCTTTTGATATTCCTTTTGATATATCTTTCATCATTTCTTCTACTATATTTTCCAAGATTCTTTTTGACATATCTTTTTAACATTCTTCCTAACATATCTTTTGATATTCTTTCTCATGAATCTTTTACCCATTCTTTCTGATATATTCTTTAATATATTTTCTGATATTATTATAACATATTTTCTCCTATTGTTGCTAATATTGAGTGTAATTTGATGGAAGCCTTTTTTAATGCTTGGAATCTATCTTACATATAGATTATTTTGTATTAGTGTTATTTGAGGTTGACCATCCGGTATGTGGGATATATTTATGGCATGTTGATTGTTTCTTTGGCTTTTGGTGTAAGTGGCATGGGTTTGCAGGTGAGCCCAGAAATGTCATCCACAATGTCGCCGTTCCGTTGCATTTCTTCATCAACTAAAAAGATGCCAATTTTATTTATTTTTGTCTCCTACAAGATGGCAAATGGCAAATGGACATAGATGTCAAAACCACTTTTGGAGATTTCCCGGGAAGGAGGCTACCAAAGAAAAGCCAGAAATTTTCAACTTAGACATGAAATTTAGGAACAGTTTATATTTTTCAGCATTTTCGATATGCCATGTCTATTGAGCAATCTGTACTGGCGGTACGGAAGTATGTGGGACATCTTCAAGGTGAATTGTTGGACTGTTATGCAGGGACAAAGGCTGCTTGCAATCATCTCTTGGAATGTTTAGAAAAAGAATTTGATTTGGAGAAATTTTCCTCCAAGAAACGACAGAAAAGAAAAATCGATACATGTTCCAAGGCGTTGCTGCAACAACGCTTGCAATATCAGAAAAGACGGAGAAAATTGGAACAGAGACGCCGAAACCAAGAGGTTCCGAGTGGCAAGAAGCACAGAAGAGTGGAAAACATTGTTTTATTGCGGGTCGGTTTGGCGGAACCCAGCATTGCATTTCGCACTGCCATGCAAATTGTCAATGAATTTTCTTTAGAAGAACGACAGACCATCTCGCACCCTATGGTGGGAAGAGCCCGGGATGCATTTACTGAGTTAGTCAAGCGCCAAAATGCGCAATTTTTGCGTTCTCTTTTTGCCAATGAATGTGGTGACCAACCCCTTATAGTGCAGCACATCCACGATGGCGCAGATTTGCGTATGCGGAGCAAGTCTGTTGAGCAGGCCCCTGATGAAAATGTGAAGATTCAAAGCCACAAGGTGACTCTCTCTTACAATGGCTGCGAGATGCCATTTTACACGGAACTCTCTGCTTTGGCGCATAAAACCGCGGATTGCATAGCAACTTCGATGATCAATATTTTGTCTTCTTTGTTGGACAATTCATTTGGTGATGATGGTGCGCAAAGTGTTGCGAAGCCGCTGAATGTTTTGCATTTGGTCACCGGAGATGGAATTAAGACAAATGGTGCAGCAATAGCGAGAGTATTTTACTATTTTCACAATCTGTGGCCAAGAAGAGACCGCATACTGTATCGCGTTGTGAACTGGAAATGTGCGAGCCATCGTGCAAATTTAGCAGTGCAGTTTGTTGTATGTGGCAGAAGTAGGGATTCAGATCTCCGTGCCAATTGCAGCAGGTTGTACAAATACATTATGCCGCAATATGCAGATGAAATTGGAGCAAATTTGCGAACCTTCATCCTGGAAAACCTTCAATTAGAACATGAGGAGGTAAGCGGCCTCGAAGATCGTGTAGACTACGCCCTTCTAAATCTGTACGGCCATGGTGTTATTCCATTTGAGTTAGTGCAATTCCTGAACCACGATATTCAGCGACTAGTCCACAGATGTCCAGCAGGAACTAATTTGGCCGCAGCAAGAGGGGAACTTTTTGCTCAGCTCTACAAATTGGTTTGTCGTGTTGAAACACATCCCGTTGTAACGAGAATGTGGACCTTCACAAACTGCATTTGGGCAATGTTATTGTGCAAGCTGCTGGGATTGCCTAACTATATTTTCAGTACATCTGCCGTGCAACTGCGTCCGGAAAATGAACGGAGAATGCAACGTTTTCGAATTTGGTGGCAGAAGCCTGAAACGTCGTCGCACCTGAGGACAGTAAGCCTGTGTCTACGTCTGACAAAGCTGGCTGTGGACCTTGCCAGCCAGAAGCCAAAGGAAGATTCGAATGATGGAGCTCGGATGTTGCCAACGGTGGTGCGCCTTGGACAAGCCGCAGTGGAAAAGGCGACTGGTGCTCTGTGTGGAAGTATTTTGGGCCGACTTGCAGCCGACCCAGTGTTGGATCTCACTGAAACAGTCCAATCTTTGTTGCTGACACAAATTGAAATTCACCTGCGTTTTTTTGATTTCCAGCTGTGGCCTGCTTGCTTGTGGCGCCTTTCTATCAAGTACAATCCGGATGGTTACATAGCCGCTATCGAGCATTTTGTAAATTTGGAAAGGGGCTATCTAGATCGGGTTTTCTGCCATATTACATGAAGATGCTTGGGCGCAACAGGACTACAGCGCAGCAGTGGCGTTCCTCTTGGAAACACATGTCCAGGCGGAGATTTGTCACGTGCTTGAATCTTCTCACAGCAGCAGTTTGGACATTGAACGGCAAATCCAGCAAGACAAAAAAGCAGAAAAAAAAGACAAAGTCTCTAGCCTGCACAGAGCATCTAGTAGCTCTATATTGTCACAATATGGTTGTTGGCGACGTTCTCGGTTGTTCAGGCTTGCTGCTAAAAAGAAGTCTATTTGTAAATTTGGTACGATGACACCGCGAGCCCTAGCTATCTAGCGCAATCCTACATGGTTTGCTCGAGGCCGTGGACAATTGCATTGGGAAGACCGTGTGTCCAGCAAAGCAAGGAGAACCATCACCCACGCTGGAGATGAACAGCGTTTGGCCACATACATTGAAGACAATCGGCAACAACTGGAAGAAGAAGCCGCGGCTCTGCGCAAGAATGCCAAACAAAAAAAAAACGAGATTCAAAACCCAAACCTTCCAATTACAAATGTGCAATGGCTGAAATATTTAGAAACCTATGATGACGATTTTAGGAAGCTATTGAAAGAATCGACGGACGCCCGCAGACGCTTCTCCGAGCGCTTGGAACCTTTGTGTGACTTTCGCGCAGCACGGCCGCTTAGGCCCCCTTTACAAGACAGAGATCCTCAATGGATGCGGCTCCTCTGCCCCAAAAAAGACGGGCCATTTTACTTGCTCAAGTTCTCATCTGGACAGAAGCTTTTTGCTGCATGCAGCAGAGTTGGCGCACTGACGTTCGCTTTTGCTTTACGTCTCTTGGCGTGACATACCCGACAAATTTTTCCCGACCTTGCTGTGTTTTTCCTTGCTTCTCGCTCTGCTGCTTTGCAGCCTTCTGAGGTTTCGAGCGCTCTCCAGGAGGAGATGGTCTTTGCTCCTTGGATTTCCAAGATTTGACAGACAAGTGCGGCAAGGTATCGAGTTTGTGTCCAAATGCTGGCAACATTGCCCCAGCAATTTATTCTCTTCAGTTAGCAGTGAAAACAATAACGGCTCGATCTCTCACATGGATGATTGTGGATGCAACAGAGATTCCACCCGGACGGCGTGAAGAGTTGACAGAGTCCGGGGATGAAGCTGAGGACCTTGACTATGACATGCCTGTACGAGCTGACGATTCCTCAGACTCTGCTTGTAGTGTTGTTTCACAATTGGAATCTGCAGCAGAAAATACCGATGACAGTTCTCTCGCTTGTAGCGAGGACGGCCAGGATCAAGCAGAAAGGAGCGCGCCACTACCTGCAGGAACTTTTACCATCTTCAACAATGGCTACTTTCGCCTCATGCGTGATCCACGTTACACAGACGCCAAAATGTGGCTCAGTCGCAAATTTGCCACACCAGGTGAGTTGGGGGCAAAAGAGCTGAGCAAGACCTGTCAGATTAGTGATTTTGATTCATCGTTAGAGCAGACTTTTTTGGTGCTCAGAAGCTGGATGCTGTGGAGGTGTGGCCGCAATAATTGGATCGAGAAAAACTTGGCTCGAAAATCTTGGTTTGACAGAGAGATGGCAAAATTGAAGAGCGATTGTAGGGCCCAGACTTTGGGTGGAGCAGCTGTTAAACAAATACAGCAATGGACTCCGCAAGTGTTATCCTGAACCTCCCACGTGAAAAAAAGCGATCGTGAGTCGCTACCTTAGCACACACGTATGCTGTATAGGTATGGAGTTGCATTTGACCGATAATCCTGGTAGATCACTGGAACGTTCATTCGGACGTTGATTCACGCTAATTGACGTTAATTCGCGCTAATTGGACGCTAATTGACGTTAATTGGACCTTATTTTGGCATATATGATGAAAATAGGAATTTACTGTCAATTAGCGTCATATTAGCGTTAATTAGCGTCAATTAGTGTCAATTAGCGTCGCAGTTCGAGCCTACACATGTTTTTCCAGAGAAACAATGAAATCCATTTTTTGCTTGAGGCAGATTATCCGTGGCAAAGCCTGCAGGTTTGGAGCTTCGATTTTGCAGGTGTTTTGACCTCTGACCGCGTAAATAGTCCTCTTGTTTCCTTGTGCATTGCCATGGCACGGCCTGGCGAAGCTGACCTTGCAGCATCCATGGCAGAAGTGAATGTGACAGTGGATGCTAGGCAACAAGCTTTGCGAGCCTTGAAAGGCTGGCAGACAAAGCATCCTGGCATCACCACCTCCGAACAGATGGTCAAGTTGTACCTGGCCACAAAGGTCTTGGTTGGCCGAGTTACTCCTGGAATGCTCCTGGAAGCGAAATCGATGCTTAGCGGGCAATTATGTCGTTCTAAAACCGATATCACTGCATGCCTCCAAAAGGGCATGTTTCATGTCAACCGTATTTTTTGAAAAAAAAACATGTTGTGTGTATTGGAGCCTGGCGCACCCAAAAAGACACCCGTAGCAAGACACAAAACAAGGGAGGCTTTTACACGATATCGAAGACTTAATTCCTATAGTGATTCGTGTGGTTTGTTTGCAAATGGCAATGTCAGGACCGCGGCAACCAGCAGTGCGCTCAAGCAGAAAGTTTGGGTCGTGCCGAAGGCACAGCTTCCTGAGATTCCGGCAGCTTTGCAGAAGGCTGTCTTGGACCCATCTACGTTGGATCAGCTTCCCCCTGGCCTTGCTAGAGACGAGGCGCATTTCTTGGATCAGGTCATATCCCGCACAGACTTGCCTGTGGGTACCATGGAGTGGGAAGTCAGCGTAGGTGTCACAAAAACTGCAAAGAACCTGTCCGAGCAAGCCGCTCTTCCAGAGATTCCAGCGCAGCAGCACGACGTGGCGCCAATCCCAGCAAGTGCATCCACAGAAGGACAATCTGGTGCACCCCGTGCCTTGACAATTTTTCGTTTTTTTTCAATCCGCTTCAAACCTTATTAATGTCGTATCCAATTTCAGACAGCTTTATCGAAGAGCAGGTGGCACACAAGATGGTCAGCCAGCGCTCAAGAAGCCCAAGATTTTGTGCACACGACCATCAGATGAATCCTCGGCGGACACCATTGAGCACATTGCTGAGGCTTGTGTAAAGCACTTCGAAGCCAAGAACTTGTACTGTGAAGACAAGAATGTGGTAACTGCAGAGTACTGGATCCGTGCCTTTACAAAGCATGCCCGTGGAACTTTGTCTGCTTCATCTTCAGATGAAGAGTACCAAGCTTTGTCGCCATTTCCTCGCTTCATTGCAAAATCGTTGTTGCAGCAGAAGGACATCTACCCGCTCTTGCACAAATTTGTGGGTCCTTTGCGGGATCTTGAGAAGGATCTTCCAAAATTGTTCCCGCAGAAGGGCATGTTGCAAGCCTTGTATGTTTTGTCAGAAACAGATCCAGGTGCTGCCCACGAGTTACCATTAGATTTTCTCACCATGCAGGGCAAAAACAAATTGGTCACCTCTAGCCTGTGGGCGGGCTTCATGGACGTGCGCTTTGAGAAGCAAGTCGAGGCAGTGACCAAAGAGTGCCAGACGGACGCAGCAGCGGCCTTGGTGCACATTGACCGCTTGTTGGCATTGCGGCCCGAAGATCCCCAACTTTTGTTGGGAAGGACTGTTTTCTGTGACAACTTGTAGCTTGGTGAGTTTGTGCCGTCTCTGTGTGATGAATGTGTGAGATGATTCGATCTGTATTGCATATCGGATGCAGAACATAAATATATGATATTTTGGCTTTTCGTTTCAGCTTCTGAGCCACCGGCAGGACGATCTGTGGCAGTGCTCCTCAACGTGAAAAAGTTCCTTGGCATTTTTGTCCATCTCCTACTGTGGACGGGGTCAGGGGGCCGCTGTCGCTTCTGTGGTTGGGGCACATCTTTGTTAGATGGGGCTCCGTGCCTCCTTGCCTCTTGTTGCGTGGCTGGGCGCCCGCATTGGTGTCTTGGATGGGGCTCCGTGCCTCTTGTTGCTTGGCTTCTCCGTGCCTCTTATTGTTGACTGGGGCTCCGCGCCTCCTCGTGTCTGGCTCCGTGCCTCTTACTTGGCTTGGCTGGGGTTCCGTTCCTCTTGTTCTTTGGGGCTCCGCGCCCTCGTGTCTTGGCTGGAGCTCCGTGCCTCTTGTTGTTTGGCAGGGTCGGTGGCTCCCTTTTGAATCTTGGTGTCAGGGCTTGAAACCTTTAAACATAATGTGGCAATTGCGGTTACAACGGGTTCGATTTTGCTGAGGTTAAGTATCTCTTGGCAGACAAAGCTCGCTTCGAGCTTTTGCGATTGTGGGTGCCGCAAGACGACAGAATGCTTGGCCTGGAGCCTTTCTCAAGGAAGGATGGTGACTTTAAAGATGCTTTGGCGAGCAAGGTGTGTGCAAGCTTGGATTTGCTCTTGGGCTGTGGAGATGTTAGTACCGTTGTGAGTTGGCTTGAACCGCCCCTTGCGAAATCCATGTTGACATTACGGTGCAAGATGTCACAAATGAATATCCCAGAAGAGTTGTCTTTTTTTGCCGATGCAGTATTTTTAGATACTTTGTGCCAAAAACTCGGTTGCAAGGAGGAGCCCACTAGCCAGGATCTTCCCTAGGTCGAGACTTTGGTGCAAAAATTTCCCGTGACTGAGATGTATAAATTAGTTCTACAGAAGAGTGACCGTGCTGCTTTGCAATTGTTACTCGTGGCAATGAAACAGATTAAAGCTACGTTGCCAGTTGAGCAAAAAGCCAACAAAGGTGAGAATTCTGTTGAAGAGGCCAAGGTTGATGACAAAAAAGTCACAGATCCTGGCAATGATACGAACAATCCTTTTAAAAAAGGTAACAAAGTCATTTTGTCGGTCAAAAAACATAAGCAGAAATATGATCAGCAACCCGCTGATGTGGAGCAAGTTTTGAAAGGAAAGTGCAAGATTTGGTTGACTAACGTGGGTGAATGGAAAACCGTCCCATGTTCCAATTTGAGTTTGGCATCAGAATCTGTTGCGAAGCCAGAAAAAGCAGCAACATCTGGTAAGAAGCCATTGGATGAAATCCTTGGTGACACAGAGGACATGTAAATATGCACCCTTACGACCTACGACATTGCTGCGCGGACGGAACAAAACCACAATGGATTGCAAATGGTAACGTGAATATATATTTCCCAATTTTTTAAACGTGGATTTACAATTCGAAAAAAAAAACGTGGATTTTTATTCCATAACAGGAGCCAGGGCTGTCAGACACTGACACCATTTTTTGTTGACACCATATTCTGTTCGAATTCTTCTTTTTTGCAAAAACCCCGAATCATATCTGATACATGCCCCGAATCATGCCCTAACACCGATTTTTGCTAATATCGGAGTTTTCGAAAACAGCCATATATCTGTATATATACGTTAATTGACCTTAATATACCTTAATTTGATTTATACCCCTTGGTTTGAGCCTTCCATAAATTTACACCTAACTAATATATCTCCTTATATAACCGCAGCGCAGAATACCGAATTCACAGAACCGCGGTTAAGGTGGGAGGCGGAATGCTAAACTCACCGGATGGTTAAAGTCCGGCGCAGAACATTAATTTCTCAATAATATAAATAAAGTCCGGTGCAAATCACTAAATTTATAGGGTAGTTAAAGTCTAGTGCGGCTCACTAAATTCCCAAATTCGTGGTTAATACAATACATTTTTTAGGCATATACTTAAAAAAATATATAAAAATAAATAAAATATAATAATCCTTATAAAATATAATATAATATTAAAAAAAATTAATATAAAATATAATATAATATACTAATATAATATAAAATATAATATAATTTAATACAACCCATCTACTAAAAAATATATATATTTATCTATTTATTTATTAATTTATTTTAATATAGATTTTTATATTAAATTAATAATAAAATATATTCTAAATAATGTATCTGTATAACTATATTATGTTATTTTGATTATTATTATCTATATAAGTATATTTGTATTTGCGGTATATAATTTTTTCGTGATAATGAATTAGTTCGAGGTTGAATGGTAATCATTCAAAGCAGTGATGGATCGGTTTAACAATGAGGAGGATGAATATATTATCATTGTTTTGGTATGTTTTGGTGTGGGTTTTCGAATGTTGCCATGTTCCAGAGATTGAAATTTGTTATTTGTAAATTGGGGCATTAAACTAGTACTTCAAGTCTTGTATGATTGAACCAAACAGTATACCCGAGATAAAATCGAAATGCATTCCCTACCAAAGGCACAGATTCCATGAAGATAGCTTCGAGAGTTCAAATCTGAAATAGCTACATGGTGAGGGCAAGATGTGTTCTCTATATACAATTGTCTCTTGAATATGCAGGAAAACATTATGCTCTGTCATTGAATGAAGTCCAGTGAAGTCTTGGAGACTTTCAGCTGGAATCAGCTTGCCTTGCAAGGATCTGAACCTACCCAGGCCAAGCACAGACTTTGGTTGTGCCATTCCTGAAATCGTCGGGGCATTCCCTACACAGTTTAGAATCTTAGAATCAAAATGAATCAAATAACTTCTGGCGGATGGAAGGCTTGTTGTCTGGCTAAGTCCAAGGAGATTTCAGACGGGTGCAATTCTGTATGCAAAAGCAATTACAGACTCAAGCGACTCAAACATAGACCAATTGAGGAGCCTCGGATGAGCCTTGGAGCCGGGCGCTGATATGTCTCAGGAAAAGGAACGGCCCTGCCACAGCAGTTCTATTGATGAGGCGAGCGATGTTCATTTCCAAGGTACAGTGTCAAGGGAACTACATGAGACAGCCAAGAGAGTCACAGAAACACATGGCGAGATGCAAGACTCAATGGAGCATCTCCTTGAAGCCTCCAATAAATGGCCAAGACTGTCTCATGCTCTGCCCAGTGCAACTGACACCTAGGCTTTCATACATAACAAGACAGGCACCTATTCCAGGGACCGTCTGTGCCAGACTCTTAGATTCACTGTTGGTTTGAATGCAGGCACCCGTGTTTTCTACATTTTTCTACGTTGACACTGAGCCAAATCTCTTTGAATGGAAAAAAATAGAAAGCGTACATTGAAGCACGAAGGGCCTGGCCATGAATTTCAACCCTGCAGCTGGACAGACTTGGGTTGAGGATTCTCGTGCGTTTAGGTATCTCTACCTGATAAACGCTCGCCAATACAAGGCCAGGATTTTTTGAAACCACTTGGGTCGCCACATGCTAAAATTCCTCCAGTTTGGACATAGCTGGAAGAAAGGACAAAATGGTTCAACCCTGCATGCTACGATGCGGTACCGCATGCAATCAAGCCTATTATCAAAAAACATTTCAGGTACCTAAGATGGAGGTGCTCACCTACATAAGCTGTATGGCTGTATGTAAGGGATATGTAAGGGAAACCCCACCCCCAAAATAGCCTTGTAAGGCTCAATACCTCTATTTTAGGCACCTGAAACTTTTGGTGATTTTATCCTTTTGTTCCTGAATAACCACCAAAGAAATGTTCTCATAACGTTGGTGCGGACTCCATCGAATCAACCATCAACTATCACCATCAACTATCGTCATTATGATTCACCGTGTAGCAACCTTTTGTTCCCCGTTCTGGTGTACCGCTATAGTTCCTAATTGATCTTTATTTGTATTTCAATACACCTGGCCATCAGCAAGGCTGAGCTTGTTCGCTTGTCAGGACAACATGGGAACAGCGGCAACAAGTGCCAACCAAATTCAAACTTCAAACATCTTCAAGCGATGATAGTGATGGAAATCAGAAAAGAAAGGCATTGCCACTATTCCAGTTGTCCAAAAAAGTCGTCGATTTTTTGTGGGCAGGCAGAGTGTGTCCACCCGAATGCCAGCGTAAACGCAAAGGCAGAGCAGCTTTGCAAGTATGGAGTCAGAAACACCAGAAACAGTAAAGGGCTCCAACACTTTTCTGTGAAGATTTTTTTTTGTGAGACACAAACACGAAAAATTCACGAAAATGATTTAAAATGAATTCCATTGAATTCCTACATTAGACAAATATTGAACAACCATCGAAAGATCTGTACGAGTATAATTGCTAAAGGCCGACCTCCAACTCCACCTGTCTCTGCACTGGCTTCCTTTGAGAATGCTGACAGTGAAAGCGCAGAAGATACACAAAAATGCTCCCACGGGGAGAATGGCTTCTACTGGTACATCTCACCAGATTGGCACTCGACTTGTTGAGTCTTGCAGGCTTTGAAACAAAAAGGAAGTGAGTGCTTGTCCGGTGTCCGACATCCGTGGCACGGCGCAGCGATTGGATGCGATTCCTCTGACAAAGCAGCAGTCGGGTCTCCAAGCCATTCCTTCTTGATTTGCTTGATTTGACTCGACAGAGATCTAACTTTTGTCGTTTTTGCTGAACATTTAGATTCGGAAGCTTCCAAGTCTTCTGGAAACATGGAAATCCAGTAATCGGTTTATATTTGCATATGTTTGCTCAAGTCAAATTTTGCTCTGAATGTACTTTGCAGAGCCCAAGAGAAAGAGTGTTGCAGAATGCAAAGCAATAGCATCAGGAGACCCTGCGTCAGAAGCGTTGAACAACGGTGAGGAGAACTGCTGAGTTCATCTCAGTCCCATCATAGTCCAGTGACGATTGATAAATGGTGGACCAATAAGTTCAGCAGTTCATCTGTGCAGCAGGTTGACAAATGGCAAGCAGGGCAACCCTGTGAAGTCCTTCAAACTTGCTGCCCAATCTATCTGTAGCAATTGAAAGGACGCTGCAACGATTGAATTGATGCTAGAAAACGTGTTTACTTTGTTTACCTACACTCGTTGAACGTCGTTGAGCTCTCTGAAATCTATTGAAATCTTTCACCATTTTGGAAATGTGTTGCCCGGCCCGCTCGTAGCGATACAATTGGACCTCAACTGAGCGGAGGCCAGTGACCTCAGGACAAAACCCCAATGCCCTGGGTATCACCTGGGTGGAAAAGGCCCAGGGAGTCGGCTCCCAAACCCTTCATGAAATATAGGGATACAATGAACGCAAGGGCCCGCAATTCTTTTGGAATAGTTTGCTAATCTACTATTGACATGTTTATCATCTAGAATCTAGATATATACAAAGTGTTGCATCATGTTGCAATATATCAGCAACCCTGAACTTGTGCAGACTGGGACGATATCCCACTACCAGTATGATAGTAAAGCCAGTGTTTGACACGACAGGTTTGGCAGCAAACTCGGTAAACTCCGTGTTCCAAGCTCGGAGTCAAGCAGCTGAAAGCATCAAGAGCAGCGACTGACCCATGACTAACCAATCCCTTGATTGACTAAAGCACAAGTCTTGACTTGGTCTCCCAACCTGTCTGTGCACCCGCTAGTGCCTGTGCTATTCGCCAAGTCTCCAAAAGGTAAGAGAAATTTGACTCTCGGAAAACACCGACTCCGACGGGAGCGTGGATCCCAAGCAGCCCTGCCTTTTCTCAAAACTCGTCACCATAGCCATACTCGTCACCGCTGCCCTGGCAATTCAAATGAACCATGAAAACGAACCCCGATACTGATACGGTTTGGTTCATGGGAATTCCCACGAATGGAACATCTTGAGAAATCCACAGTATAGAGACACTTGAGTTCAAGTTCCATGTCTCTGTCGCCACCATGCCTCTGAATAGGCTTCCAACTCGCCTGAGTTGTGAGTTTATGCACGATTTTCCGCTTATCAAATGGAGCCGATCTTGGCCTTCACCTTTACCGTCAAAAATAAACCGTCTGCAGTCACTTGGGGCCAGAGCCGCTATATTGCTCCTCAATGGACTCTTCCACCTCAGTCTCTTGATCGAAATGGATCAAAATGGCGGGAAAACAACTCAACATCTCCAAGCTCACCCTGGTGTTGCAAACCTGAGCAGAGAAAGGTTGTCACAGGTTGTCCTATACCCTCTCCCGTTGAGCTCTCTGGCTTCCTCCAATCCGTCATCATCCTACAGAATTTGATGATGATCCGAGAATGCTTGGAATTTCAGAAAACATAAGAAAACAATAGATTCAATAGATAGAGATCGTGCAAGTCAAACGACAAAGATACAAAGAGGTATCTTCAAAGTAGGTGGAAATGTGGAGAAGCAGCAAAGGCCGCATGTACAAGCTCGAGATGAATACAATGACAGATTAATTTGACATATAAGATACATTTAGAATCATTTAGATACGTCAGTATGATTGAAAGATTTGTGCTGCAAACATCAAAATTCACCATGCCTGAGCACTGCCCTCAGAGGGTAAAGCTCGTACAGGCCCAGCGGCTAAGGAGCTCCCTCAAAAGAGCTGAGAACATGCTGAAAGATTAAAAAGAATCTGAAGCTTCAATAGGACAAAATGTACCTTTGCGGATGCGATAACCCTCCCTCAAGTCACAAGAGGACATAGATACAAATACAGGCGACAAGACTACGGTATGTGTACAAAACTACCTGCATTTTTTTGTACAAAGTACTGAATACTTGGCGTACGTTTCTTGGCAAAAAGGCTGGACATGGTGAGAACATCTTCCGCTCCTGTGCTGCTGTTGCCAGCATTGCCTCGAGCGCCCGTCAGCTCAATGTCCCCTGAACCTCAAAGGATGAAACAATTGACGCACATTGATGAAACATCAATGCTGCCTTAAGGGGGACCTACCCCCACCATCCAAAAGGGGGTATTGATGATGAAACCATGATGAAAATCATGATGAAATCTTTTGAAACCACATCGGATTCACTCTTCCGACTAGTTTTCCTGCCACTAAGCTCTACACCGGAACCGTCAGATGCCGAATCCTGGGGGCAGAATTGACAAAGATATTCGCAAATGTAACGGTTGTGCTTCCGCTGCTGTTTTCTACCACTAATCCTCACTTGAAGATTTTGGTAGTCAAAGTCGACTACAAATGTGTATTTCTTCTCAAAAAGCGCATGCAGCAAGTTACACCATGTTGCACCATTAACTGCGAGCACAACAAACTGGCAAGGGGCAGTGGTGCTTCTCACTTCGAAACCCAAAATGTGCTCAGTACTTGTCACGAGAACTGGGCATCAAACACCAGCACCAACAGCGGCCTCCACAAGATTTGATATTGGTGAAGGTTCATTCGGCACAGGATCGTTCGCAGCATCAAACAGACGGCAACTCTGCAGTCGCTGTTTTGCAAGTAATTACTTACTCGTTTATACACAGTGCAGAGTCTGGACATGTCTTAACTGTTTACATCTGTTTAGCTCATTTCAGCTCTCAAGATCTCTCAAGCACCTCAGTTTGGGAGGGGCTAAGTGGCTTAGTGTTGTGGCAAAGCTAGAAAACTGCTGACTTCATTCTGTACATTACATGGCTTCAAAAGTGTTGTTTCATATTGTCCCATGCTCTTTTCACTTTTTGAGACAGGCACCAACTTGGCAACACTTGCGGAGGGTTCAAACCCTTGTGTCATTCCGTTGAGTAGTTTCATAGCATTTGATAGTGGTCCAATAATTATGACCCAATATAGTGATATGATATGAGCATCTACAGTCCTTGTAAATCTGCCGAGGAAATTGGGATCTACCAGGCCTCAGGACCATCGGATCTATCTCTGGGCACGGGCGCAGCGGCCAAGCCTCTTCTCGAGAATAGAAAAGAGATGAAAAAGAAGTGTAAAAATGAAAAGGACCTGGATTGAAAGTAGGAGGAATGATTGGTTTCAATCGGTTTCCACTTTGTACCATATTCTGATGGACTTTGTGATGGGGATTCAAAAAAATTCAAAAACCCATCATTGATACACCATCCGTTCAGTTCCGTGTCCATCCTTCAACCCACAGCATGCCCCAGTGGCCTACTCTGCCGACCGCGGGCCGATTCAGTCTGGCAAGCTGCCGGTCAACCTGCACGGTTAAGACTTTCCATGAGCAAACATACGACTTGCTCCTTCACAGCTTAGCGGCTTAGGTGAGAAATACCAGAAGAAAATGAACAAAGTCCCATTGCTTAAGCGAATTTGATGAAACCCTGCACGGCCTCATCCAGTGGCTCACTTGAGGCTCCTCCAGACTGCTCACCCAATGATACCTTCAGAAAATAGATTGATTCGAAGTAAGTTGCAAAGAAAAAGCTGCTTGTCAGCATCGTCTCATCATTCGTCAATACGGTGGTTCCAAAAAGGCAGCAAAGATTGGCATATAGATGGTTTTTGACACAAGACCGTTCGGCAAGCCGCAAGCCTCCTCTTCAGGAGTATGGATTCCAGATACCACGCTGCCACTGGCACTGCGAGAGCCCAAACTACTTCCCAACCTCAGCTGGCCAAGCATTTGGTCACGAGAACGTACAAGTGTGATCTTTTTGGCGCCTTGTCAAAAGAATAGATCAGATAACACACATGGAAAACATTCCCAATAACGTAAGTATCAAAGAACACTATGAACAGTGAAAGTCACTAGTCATTCAGATCCGTCCCCAAGTTCTAACATCACATGAAACACAAAACCCCTCGCCATTCGATTGAGGGTATTCATCAGAAAAAACTTATTTTAACTTCCTGGGCCACTGACCCCACGCCGCGCAGCGGGGGCAAAAGCTCCTGGCAGCAGACTGACTTTCATAGATGCTTAATGTCCTTTTCAAGCCAAGTGGATACCTATCCAATTTCCAACCAACTGATGTCAAAAGGTGTAGGGATTCTTGTTGGAGAAGCTCCAAGGGTGGCACACTGCCCCCCCCCAAAAAATGAGGTTCGGCTACAGGTGGGCTGGTAGCCAAAAGGACCTTCCAGATCCTTTCAGACTTTATCAAAACACTTAGCGCTGATGATGCTGATGTGATTCCCATCTCGCCGGCGGAGTAGCTGCCTTTCCGCCGCTCAACGGTGAAGTTGCGCTGGACAGCGCTGGCAGCTTGCCACGGGGCGCAGTCGTCCGTTGACGACGCTCCCGGACCTTGGAAACATCATCACAAGACAGGGAGGAAGGGTATACAAGCGCATGGAGCATAGGAGTGTATATATAATGTAATGTATTATTGTATGTCATATATGATAGAATCATAAAGAAACTGCTAGAATATCATTGTATAGCATATTATATTATTATAGAAACGTACACATATACAAACTGTCTATACATGAAACATCATAAAACTATAAAATCATGATCTGCTGGTTCAATCAGACCTCCTCATGGAGTTCCTCCTCTTTCGGAGCCTGCGCAGGTGAAGAAGTCACACGCATATCGATCTTCAATCACATGTCCCCTTTCCACTTCAACATCCAGATCCTGTTGAATCTGGCTTACCGTTACCCAAGTCTGTCACAATCTCCAGCATGGACTCCATTTGAAAAGGTTGCAAACTGGTCTTGTGAGGACGTTGCATAACATCGAAACGAGCATGCCTCATCTTTCTTTTCCTCTGGTGCAGATGTTCCTGCACTTTGTTCAGAGCTTTTAAGTATACAAGACTCGGACTCACCAGCAATAAGAGCATCTTGTCTTTCAGTAGTGAAATTGGAATGACCACCCTTGCCAACATCCGGCTCCTTTATGCACGTCTTTATGCATTTCTTTTTGCACTTCTTTGTGCACATCTTTTTGCACATCTTTGTGCACGTCTTTGTGCACATCATGGCCAGCAACGACCGAACTCAGTGCGTCAACGACAGCTGCCTCAGGGTACTCAAGATGCATCCCATCAGAGACAGAGTCTGTGAGTCTGCAAGATTGCTGTAGGATGCTGCAGTGACAGTTTCAAATTTGAGGTCTGCAAGTAGATGTAATTGTCCCCAATGCTGGGAAGTGAGCATCCATGATTGACTAAATCATTCCAAAAACTATATCATTTGCGATCATGGCAAAGTCACATTGATCTCAGCCCCCCGCCCCTCCACTGAAGTCCCGCGTGCGATCACCTGACATCACTTCAAAGTTGCACTGCATAACACAGCAGCGAATGGATATGAAACGATGCTAATCAATTGAAAATGCGACGTTCTGGAAACAGCAAGGTGACTGACTCGAATCAAACCGACACTTTCTGTAGCAGATCTGCTGTGCCTTGAGGTCGCATTTGTCCTTTTCGTGTACAAGTGTCTGGGATAGAAATCACTATGCAAGTGAAGCAGTTTCATTTCGTTCAGCTGACTTCAGTTATGCAAGGGGTTTGCTGTTCAATGGAGATCTCTACACTACACTGAGACTTTCTGAAACTTCACTAGGGCTGCTGTTTGTTGTTTGGAAGCTGATAGCCTTTGAAATGAAAATCTTGGTTGCTTCCATGTTTTTTTTTGACGGATGCCCTCCTGCTGCTGGCGGTGTATCATTCCCTGTCTCCCACGCAGAGTGACGTGTAGAGGCCTCGTGATACAACTCACTTTATGATCTAAACTTGGCCTTGCGAGGCTAATTTTCGCCAGCTTGAGCTCTTTCGGTTCCAGTAAAATTTAAACATACATCTTAGCTTCTGAAATGCATGTCAAGTATATAGAAATTGTGAGTGTATGATTTATACGCACACCTGTATCTGTTGCTGCCTGTACCGTGATTCTTCCTCTGCTTTGAACCTGGTTTTAAAGAGCATGGGGAAAACCTCAGCCCCCAACCATTGAAGCAGCCAGCTGTGGCGGTGGCGATGAAGCCTAAGCACTTCATGACTCAACAAGTGTGGCGGTCTTTCCTTCGGTCAGAACAATAGGAGCGGCACACTTCTCTCATCATCCATGGCAAATACCAAACACAGAATGAAAGCAACAAAAACCCGTGAGAAGCGACAGGCAGTCCAAAGAAATAAACATGGATGCACAATGAACACTGCATAGAAATCATGTTAAGAGTCTGACAGTGGTGGAACTGGCGCTGGAATGCCATCCCTCTCCACCTCGGGTCAAGAAAGGTGAACATATCATATGTTCAATTGGCGCATATTTTGAATGGATAAGGAATAACCATTGATATGTGGAGAACTATCCGAATTATTCAAATGATGCCTATCTGCCTGCTTTGTTAGTGGAGGGCAATGGCAGTCTTGGCACTGGGAGTCAGGACTAGGCAAATGTTAAACTGTGGCATTCGAGAACCTAATCTCAATCTTTGACGAATCGAAATGCCTTTTCTCAGAGGCCCATTGCCTCCTAAGCTAAGCTTCGTTTTGTATGATCTTTTTGTTTAATCATTTCTTCTATGTTTTTATCACTCTCTAAGACGCTTCAAAAAAAATATAGGTTGCCACATGTTGCCACCGGGTGCATCTTTGGATGCTATGTTGCTTCATGTTTCTTAGCTTCACTGCAAGCAAAGACATTACGGACCTGCTGTGCTACCAAGTTACCCATTTTGTGTGAGCTGCTAGACGTCAGGCTCATGAGCTGCTCCAAAATGGATGTCTCTGAGTGGACCCGGATCAATCCGGCATCCACGGCAACCTAGCAACAGAAGTTGGCGAGAAAAAAACACTTGCGTCGCCAAGTCCTTTTTGCAGGCGCCATTGAAACCCTCACCTCTGCGCGACTGCGGCGCTCCTTTCCGAGGTTCGATTCTGGAAGGAAGACTGAAAGGCTGTGCCTGGCCGCATAGGATTCAATTAGATGGATTCAAGTTGCTATCCCATGAATCCCTTCACCATCACCAACTCCGTGCCGAAATGTTGAGACACGATCTCAGGATGAAGGCTGCCATGTGCATCTTTTCAATGCTCGAACTCCTGGGCATTATCCCTTTCAACGAGCTGACAGCTTCTCGACATACGTTTTTTTTCTGTTCGGCCGCTGGAACAAGACGCTCGTGGAGAGCGTGGCTTGTCAGGTCACCACAAAAGCACAAAAGGGCTTTACGGCTTCACCAAAAGACTTTCGTTTGGTATCTTTTGGTGCTCTCTTGGTACAAGTGATTGCGGAGAGATATGTACACTGAGCCGGAAGCGACTAAGCCTAAGCACGCTGAGTGATGTTCTTCTCCAAGAGATCTCGATAGCTTTCCAACGTTGGCACCTCTTTACCCTTTACCTTGGCAGCCTCATCCCAGTGACGCATGGCCACAATGACCTTATGGAGTTCCTCCGTCTCGAAGATCTTTGCCTCCTCGCAGGGGACATGGTAAAAAATATCCCAAGCTTGCAAGGAATCAGGGAATCACTATAAGTTTCTTGTGGCCACAATCAGTCGCCCCCCAGGCTATGCCCTGGCTTGCCAACCCTGCCTCTGTTGTCATTGGGCCTCCCTGATGTCTCAGAGTTGTCTTTGAGGCCGGGCTCAACGTGTCATGGTAGCCCTCTTTGACGGCACACAAGTAGCCTTAGCAAAATTCCAATGTCTGAGAAAGGCAGTATAAGCTAGAAGGATCTAGAAGGCAGTTGTCCAATTTGTCCAATCATCTGACATCACCTCATTTGCAAATCATCATTGCAACGGAGAAGCGCTTGCCATCCACATGTCTAGCAACTAAATCGCAGACCTTCTGAGAAAAGCCGAGCTCTGCTAGCCACTGACCTCCCAACTTCTCATGGTCCACAAATCCACAATCCTCCATCTGAGCACTTGAAGGATCGTCCATGCCTGGCTTTCATAAGGACATGCTTCGCTGTTTCACTGCCAATGGCGCTGGCAATTTGCATAAACGAAACTTTGATATTGATTCGAGTCACCAAGCATGTGCCCAACATCGTGAAGGAGTGCTGCAATGGTTGCGTCGGCCCCAAGGCCAGACCTCCGCAAACTCCAAGGTGCACTTCTGACTTTGCAATGGAAGTTATTGATCTGAGGGATGGATAAAACTGACTACAGCCAAGGCTTATCCACCGCTTTACTCTTGATAAGTTTGATTTCTTCCAAATGATTTTGCATTTCATCCGCCTCATCCTAGCCTAGGAAAGCCAACGCAACTGACAAGATATGACAAGATCCATCGTTGGGCTTCATCCCGCCTTTTGGCCAGATCTGCGGCCTGTAGGGCATGCTCCACCTGAGATACATCTTCTCCGATGTAGTCTCCGCGGCCATGCCTTCGAGCCGGTTATGGATTCCAAACTCTCATATTTGATACAAGGGGCCACAAAGCATACAGAAAATAATAAAAAAACTCTTTCGAATTCACAAGGGAACCCCTGGAAAGAAACAGAATTCCCAATAAAAAAGAAAAAGAAAAACAAAAAAATACAGACAGACAAACAGATAAACAAACAAAAAAATAAACAAACAAACTAACTAAGGAACTAACAAGAAAGCATATGAGGGCTGTTCTGAATTCTGTGACGTGGAAAAAACATCTTCGCCAAGAAAAATTACTTTCGCCGAACTTTAGCGAGCCCCATGCTTATCTTCAGCGGCACATGTCGTCCAACGCTGGTAAGACCAACGCTGATGTGTGATATCCTCAAATTTGTTCCAGGCGTCTGCTCCCCTGCCACACTTCATTCTGTGGCAGCTGCACTTAAACGTTTACGTTTGCTTTAAGATGCTGGTCCTTGCTCACCTTCATCGGCCAGTTCTGACCCTTCCACGCCCGAACTATCAGGGCTCCCCTCCCACCTAGTTCCCGGGAATCTAGACATAACAAGTCCACAGTTTAGGCCACCTAGCTTTCAAGGGAAGGCCTTCTTTGCTTTACCCAAGCTTTGGCCATCCTCCCCTTCTTGCAAAACATGCTTCTAAACATAGCCACTGGACACACTATGACGTGTATGCTTTCGCCAAAACTTTAGCGATAAAACAAATACTTTCACCATTCCAGAAAACAGAAAAAACTTTAGCCCAGACTATACATTACATACCCAAAGTCCTCTGCAAAGGAAAACCACTTTCATGGACCTTTCACTCAACTCTGATAAGTCGTCATCGCAGCCCTCATGACCATCTCTAGCCTCAGAGCCAAGTGTCTTGCCAAAGAGTTGGAAGATTCGGTCCACGGAGGCACTTGCAGTCGGACCCGCAGAAGCACTGAAGCTTCGGGATGAGCAAGATGAGTACCTGCTAATGGCAACGAAATACATTTGGATACAATATGATACTCTACGCATATACATTATTTAGTACCCTATCTAATCATATTTTGTTGTATGCAGTATACATTTACAATGATTTATAAGTACTAAATATACGTTACTAAGGCATTATATAAATCATATAAACAATAACATCATAACATTAATAATGTGGTATACATAAAATCGAATTATGAGCGCTCATATCATGAGGTGTAGAACCTCCTGCCCGCAGGTGATCAAGCTTCCTGCCTGGTGAAGGATGGTGTCAGCACCAACAGAGGTCTGGCCACAATCTTCGCAAACATCTCCAGCCTCAATAGCAATAGTCTCCTAATGGATGTCACTGTATCACTCCAGTTTCCCTGGGACTGAGCGCAATGATTACTCTAAAATCAGATCAACTCCAACACTTGATAACACTTGGTCCATCGTAGAACAAAATCTGATAGAATCCCATACCTCTAATGACTCCAATGCAGTCATGCAACTACCAAAGAAAGTGCTACACTTCAGTGGGTGTCTGAGCCAAAAGCTTCAAGGCCGGCCTTCTATACAAGTATTCGATCACGATGCATCTAGAGAGGGAGACACTACACATCACCATACTGTACTCTAGAATCTTTAGAAGGCATCTCATTTCAGTGTTAAAACACATTGAGACATTTTAAACTCATATGACTCATATATATTCATATATCATACCTCTTTTTGCTCGTTCCCTCTCAAGGATTGTGTCTACTCCTGCAGCCATTTACATCGTTCCTCTCATTTTTGCCCTTCTCACCTGAACTGGTAGAACTCGAAGAACTCTGCCACCTTGGAATGATGATGAAAACCTTGATGCCATCATACTTCATCCACTATTTTGATCTATTTTGTGAAAATTGTGTATGTTGTCTTCAGTTAAATGGAATGCCGCAATGCCTTTGCAAGTCTAAAGGAATTCATGGGATGCCATCTGAGTTGCTGCCCTATCAAGTCACACCTCTAGGGCACCATGCGATCTCAGCCATCAACTGACCCACTGGCGATTTTGTCAACTTGGCCTTGTTGATGGCGTGAGGCGGGCTAGCGGCTAGTGCAGAATGATTGGATCATTGAATGATTCATGGAATGTTCATGTTCCAGACTCTAATACCCGACTGCAAAACAAATATGACATGAAGACTGAATACTGCAAAGAATGTCTGACATGCATGGATAAGCGTTGTGTGCAATGTTGTGCAATAAATATAGACTCCTCCAAGTTGACAGTAGCTGCTACCCGTTGTATCAACCACGTTTAGTTTAGGTCATGGCAGAGCGCACCGCTGTCGAAGCTCCAACATCCTCATCGCAGTCAATAGCCTGTTGCAAGGATGGCCCAGTCCAAACTTTCTCATGGCGGACTGGACAGAGAATCTTGCACATGACCTCACATCACCAGCTTAGATAATATTGGAGTCACCAAACCAAAAAGAGATCAAAATCTCGCTAGGCTTTGCAACAAAGATTGACAACTGATAGCCCTATGTTTGCTTCAGTTTCTTGGACAGCATCAAATAGTGGGAGTTCCCGGCCTTGTAGACGTTTGCTCGCAGCTCTGCCCGAATTTGCCCCAGGACACCTTTGTTTTGAACCAAGACAGTCCATGCCACAAGGCAGCCCTGGAATACCAAGTTGAGTTGTGAAATCTCAAGCCTTTAAAACTGAAGCCTTCAGTGTCTCTCTCTCTCTCATCCAAGCCGCCATTCGTCTCCAGAGTACGGACAACGAGGCTCTTGAGTTCCTGCAGCAAAGGTCATCAGCTCAATCTTTGCACCAACACGGTCTGTCGGAAACGTTGCGCTCGGCTCAATCTTCCGAGTCCTCCACATTGCGGCCTTGACCTGGAGGGTTAAAAGGTGAGGAACTTTTATTAAGGGTAAATGAAAGGCAGGTCAAGTCGAAAAACTTCTGCTAAACTCTGGTCCCTTTGAATTTTGCGCGGAAATGCGGCAACAAGACGTACAGATACTTGCCTATTTTTTGTTGATTTTTGATGATTGGAATTGGAGTCGTTCGAATGTAATTTTTTGACATGGATGATGGTGCAAAATGAGCGCTACATGCTTGACTGTTCTTACTGGACTGGAGCTGGTCAAAACTTGTATGTTGAGGTCCCAGCTTGCCGGCATATTTCCTGATAGGCTGAATGCAATCGGTTGAAGAAAATTGAAGATAAGTAGCAGACCAAAAGAGAGGTCAACAACAAACAAGGCCTTAGTTGTTAGCATTTTCAAACAGCTTTCCTTTGGATTCCTTTGCTATGTCTGCAGTTTGCCACCTATTTAGAGCTTCTGGGGTGGCCCTAGTCTCAAGGGGGCCTGACCTGTTTTTGCTCATCGAAATCTAAACATCTAGGCCCAGGAACAGCAATGAACAACCTCTTCTCACATGTGATCCGCTGAAGAGTCTATACCCTGGTAACTGTCTGACAGTGATTTCAATAACGCGAAGGAAGACTTTTCAGGAGATCCTTCAATGTCACATCATTCAACACGGTCACAACAAGTGCCCGCGCCTGCTGCCAGCGGCAAAAAATGTGTCACTGTTCTTACAAGGGTGCTTGCAAGTTGCAGGCTGTTTATTGGTGTTTGAGGTCACTGGGTTTTGCATCTGTCGTCTGTGGCGTTGAACATGCGTCAGTCCGCTTCCCACAGTCGTGTAAAATGCTTTGGACAATGACCATGGAAGCCTTTTCCCAAATGTGCAGCCCTGTTTGTTTTCACCTTGATCTTTGCCATCGCATAAATAGATATAAATAGATGAATCATGTGGCAAGCTCGTGAAGCTCATACTCGCAGCCCTACACATGATGACATGGTATTTCAAGAAGGGGCCTTCCAACATCACATTTTGTCCAGGGCTGCTCCAATTGCATTTAATGAGAATGATTGCCTGTTGTAGAAGGTGCTCCCAAAATCCCACGAACATGTATATAATCAAGCTCACTCTAGACAGAATACTATGTTACATCTATGTTGCTATGTTACTATGAACCTACAAGTATCACACCAAACTGCGGAAGAGCGCCTTTTTTTGCCTGCGGCTAACGTTTTTTCCCTACAGCCAATCCCCTTTCGGGATGTCTCGAGGTCGAGATCACCCGGGGTTGCCTCGGGAGTTCTACTTGAAGTATGGTCCCGACCTGAATGGAAGCATCGTCCAAAACACGTCGCGGCGAACGCGCTGAGAGTCCCAATACTCGGAGCTGAGAGTCCCAACTTGCCTTGTAGGGACCCTTTGCATGGGCCTTATGGACAGCTGAACACTGTGAATCTGGAGGTAGCGATTCCTCACAGGCAAAACAAAATTCGGACTTTGTTGACATTCATGCTTCAAACATCAAGATGAAAATGCAGGGACTTTCCCAGAAATTGTTAGAAGTACTGCACTGAGATCGAATCCATAACTTTGGTTGGGCGGCGGGACCACCTGAACCACAGCACAGTGAAAGCAAGTCCCGGATCCTTCCATGAGATTTTTTGGACACCAAAAACCCAACGGTGAGAAGCGCCTGTCCCGTAGCACCTTGCCAAGCATGAAAAACCGTCTCGGTGCTTGTTGGTTAAAATATGTTGAAATCATGCACCACTTCATATCAAATAAAACATTATCAAACTTCTCAAACCCTGCAAAGAATGTGACAAAGTAGCTATCAGCACAGAATTTCAGCCATGAACAGTACCAACTGTTGATCCTTTTAGGTCTTGCAGTGTCTTCATGGCCACATAGCCATCTTCCTAGTTTCATTCCACGTCGACGTCACAATTTCTGAATGGATGGAGTTTCAATGACTTCAAATTGCTTTGAAGTTCATGTTTGTCTGTTGATCCGAAGCCTGGAAGAACTTCTGGGTTCTCGAAGACCTTCCTTGGTTGCTTCAATTTCTAATGCTGAGAGCCATGATGAAAGCTGCAAACAAGGCCCCACTCACTGGTGGAATCTTTCTACTCTTTCCCATCAATCATTCTAACTTCCATAGATTGCCACAAATCATACTCATATTTTACTAGAATCGTAAATCCATGTAAATCCCCTCCGTGTTTCAAAAACTGACATGAAGCCTGCAACCAAGGGTCGCTTTGATGGAATCTGGATGGCCAATGCTGTTCTGCTCACACCACCTGAGGAGCGGAGCCGTTGGAGGCAGGTCTGACAGAATTGATATCAAAGGTTCATAGTCAAAGAATGTCAAAGAATCCTGAGTCAGGAGTCAGTCATTCAGCTTCGAACTGTTGATGACCTTCGTAGATGCTTTTCAGCAAGTCCTGCTAGACCGACAAAAAGACAACCGCATGCAAACCATTGGAAAAGCCATGGAAAAGCCCAATGCCCAAGGCAGCTTTGAACATCTTCATCGCATGCGAAAGTCTTTCCCGAGATCTCTCGAGAATCAGAAATTCATAGAAATTCCAGATAACTCCAGTCACTGTCCTGAGTCATCTCTAGAGATGCCTTGCCGTTCTCAACGTTGTCACCTCACCAAGTCACCGTCTTCAGAGAGCGGAAACCGATAGGGATTGGTTGTACGGAGGTGACACGGGGAGTCCAATACACAATGGTTGTTTTTCCAAGTACTAGGTATTCCATACTGGGATATTGGCAATGAACCACATGAATGGAGGTAGTGTAGAACTGTATGATCAAATCAATCAGTATGATCAGTACACGAGTGTATGGCTATCATGTTTTGTGTTGTTTGGTCTGTGTCCATGTCCTACGTCCCACATCTAGTACTCAAAGACCAAAAACATCCCAAAAACATCCCCCCTCCCATTAGGGTGGTGGGGCCGGGCGGAGGCATTTTGTAGTTACATTTCGGGAGATCAATAGAAATGGCCCCCAAAGGGCTCTACAAAATCAGTATTCCTTCAAAACCCATCAAAATTGGACATGCCATTTCTCTACAAAATGACAAACCTGCGGGGTGCCCAAACAAACACCCCTACAAAATGAGTCCCCACTACAAAATGACAGAACAGGGCCCCTTAAATGCACCCAAAAATCATTGCCCAAAACACCTCTACAAAATCAGTATTCTGCAAAAATCATGTTCAAATGACCCTAAGAAAATCTCCTCTACAAAATGAAGAACCTGCAAAGCTGCCACCAATCTGCCAACATAACCTCTACATTTTGAAGCCTTAAAACAGACCCTAGCCCCCCTCATTTTGTAGAGGAAACTGTTGGGGGTATCCAAAAACGATGTCTTCCAAAGGAGCCTTTCGCTTCCTGTGGCTGTAACTGAGAGCACAGCTTGTGAGCCACAAAAACATCGGCTCTGGCAACTCCTGCACAGCTTGGTTTATGATCCGAATTGTAATTCACAGGTTTCATCAGTTTCCCATGATTGTCTTGAGTAAATGAATAGCAAAGTTGAGGCATCTAAAACTCGCAAAAGTTCAACTTGAGACAAAATGATGCAAAATGAATTTTGCGTCAACACATTGCACCGTTGAATCATGTTGAATCCCCTTTCCTGATTTGTCTCTGGCTCCAAAGTCCCTGAACCTCTTCCACGCAGTTGCACATGGCATTTCGTCTGCATCCTGACAGTGGTTGATCAAAAGCATCTGGTATTTCACCCTTGCTGAGCTCAGCTATCGGCGATTCTAATCACAGGGGTGCAAACGGTGTTCAAGTACAGATTGCGCCTTATGTGTTCAACATTCGCATCACCTTCTCCTCGGATTCTGACTACCTCAGGTTGTCACGTTTGCACAGCAACAGCCTTCTGCCTGGATTGGTACAGTGAAAAGCCGCTGCGAAGATGCAAAAGATTCCGTCAAAGCACTGTGGGAAACTCGGGATGCAGTGATTCTGCCTGCAAACTCATCGGTTTCAATTTGGCAACTCAACCCGACACCTTTGGACACGATCATGCATTCATGCATTCATGTGCCCGTCATATGCAAGCATTCAAAAAAGTGTGTGCGTGTGTTTTGCTGTTTTGCCACTGTAGGGTATCCAGGTAAACCCCTCCCCTCCAACCAAGTGCTATAGCGAGCCTCCACCACGATTTTACAACACCACGCAGGTCTCACGTGGCCATTGGCCAGCCTCAGAGTGTACATGTACGATGCTGATCCGTACTGTATACGTCGTAACGTTGATCAGCCCAAAGCAAATCGAAACCCATTCACAAAAAGCAACTCTGTGCTCCCTACGCACTCTTGCCATCACCCTTGGCCGGACTGCCGTTTTTCGGCACGCCTTCAGCAACAGCTCACCGTCCAATGTGTTCCATGATGTTCCATATGTTGGTTCGTGTCTTTCCTTGTCTGCGTGTTGATATGTCCCAGCCTGGCCCGGTAGGAACGGACCTGGGCTGATGCGACTTGCAAATACAGGTGTCCAAAATAGGTTCCCATCAAAATAAAGCGTCAAAAAATCAAGTAGATTTCAAGAATTCCCCTTGCGCCAAAACCTTAAGTAGATCTTAAATACGAATATCATGCTGTCCTAGTCCTCAAGGTTGCTTGTCTGCAACTTTGAGCGGAATCAACTCAGCCCTAGCATAGCCCTCACTATAAAGTTGTGGGTTGCCACCTATAGCCTGCGTGGTACCAAATGCACTTACCGCGAAAGTCACACCACTTTGCCTTCGGGAATCTCTTTCCATAAATTCATCTCACTGGCACGCCAAAGATTGCCCGCAAACAAATAGTACCAGTGTAGACCCCAAAAATGTGAAAACCCAATCATGCGCAACTTACTACTTACTACTAATGCACAAATATGACCAAGCATGGAAAACTGTAGAGCAAACAGAAATGGCACAATGAGCAGGCGAAATAAGTTTGCGGTAGCGAAGGTGTTCAACTGCGTTAACTGTTCAAAGCATGGGAACAATATGATGTAGAATTGTACGTGATGCCTAATGATATCATTATATACCAGTAGAACCGCACCGTGAGGCGGTGGCGGAAGTTTCAAACATAGGAAACCTATAGGAGACATTCGCTGTTGTGACTCAAGCAATGATGTTGTCGGATGCAACAACAAAACAGCTGGACTGCTGCGTTATCACAACTACCGATGTCAACAACCTACTGCTTTGCTAGCTGCTTCCAAACTTGTCAGGAAGGTCCGTTCGGCGTAAATTTCACTGGGTATCTTGTCAATCACAGCTGTCAGAGCAGAAACACTGACCAACTGACTGACTAGCTAACTGACTACTTGCCTAAGTGACAAACTGACTTATTGACTTAATGACTGACTGACAGACTGACTAGCTAACTGACTAGATGATTAACTGACGTATTCTATTGGCCAACAAACTAATTGACTCACTGACTACTTGACTAATTCACTCACTGACTACTTGACTAATTCACTCACTGGCTAAGTAGCTAATCCTGAGTGATTACGTAGCTACTTGACTCACTGATTAACTGACTAACATTTGGCACACCTGTAGCTGTTTTCTAGTGACTCTGCTTGTGTGTTGATCTTCTTTCTAGTGACTCTACACGCGTGTTGATCTTCTTTCTGCGGACTTGACATCTCCACTCTGCTTTTCACCTCTGCTGACTTGACATCTCTACTCTGCTTTTCAACTCTGCTGACTTGACATCTCTACTCTGCTTTTCAGCTGATCTTCCAAAAAAGGCCCGGGAATTTGGTGTTTAGCACATTTTGACTTAGAAATGTGCTTCGCGCCACAGCGGCGTGCGATGTTTGGACATCGGAACTTCAAAAATTGCTCCGACCGCATGGTGTTTTGTGCATTTCGACTTGCCAATGTGCTTCGCGCCACTTTTGTGCATTTTGACTTGCCAATGTGCTTCGCGCCACAGTGGCGTGCCATTTTTCATCTGTCTGCTGAACAGCTACCTCCGCACCCGCCGCTTTAGCGAGGCTACTTTTCGAACATCAGGACCCACGAATCATTGAAAAAACACAGCGATTCGCGGCGTCCCAAACATTTGGCGCACCTGTCGCTGTTTTCTAGTGACTCTGCTTGTGTGTTGATCTTCTTTCTAGTCACTCTACACTACACGCGTGTTGATCTTCTTTCTGCGGACTTGACATCTCTACTCTGCTTTTCAACTCTTCTGACTTGACATCTCTACTCTGCTTTTCAACTCTGCATATTGTCGGAAGTTAGACTTCTAAACTTCCTTCGATAAATCGTTAAAAATCACTATACATATCAACCTTCATGCCCGAAAGGCCTTGCTTCATTATCAACCACCGCAGCTGCAAAGTCAGCATCACAAAGCAGCTTCATGCACGAGGTGATGAGGGCAAAAACAACCACCACAGCAACAGCAAGAGCACCAACAGCACCAATAGCACCAACAATGCAAATCACAAGGGAGCGCGAGCCATTCAAATTACAAGTATAAAGCAACAAATGAAACCAAAGGCCACAAAACACCTTGGACCTTGATATTCTCAGCATTTCTAAAAGGCTAGTTTCAGATGTGAAGTTTTACCAGCACCTAGACTCAAGGTGGAGTGACTTTCCTGAAAGCTATCCCTGAAGGCATGGTGACATTTGCAGCAATCTACTACCTCATTTTTTTTTGAAAGACTCCCACAATATGATACTATAGAATATTGCAAATGAATTGCCAGAAGCCAAAAGAGATGCAAAATCTGAATGGAATCCTAAATCCCTATTCATGACTCTCAGGGTGTGTGGAGAGATTGTGGGGCTCTTTGAGTCTTGGTGCATGGGCTCCTTGAGTGTGTCAAATACATCGGCAAAACTCCAAAAGAACATCAGCTATGATATTGTCCTGTTGTCCTTAGTTCTTGCACATACTAATTATTTGTACTTGCCAATGTCTTTCCCCAGTTGAGCCCAACTTTGGTGCGTGTTGAGCCAAACTCCTTTGAGGCACCATACAGAGGGGCTGTCTGCGCGACCGGACCAGGACCTGACCAGAGATGAAAGTCGACATCTTCAGTGCCGGAAGCTCTTGCTTACAATTGCTTCACTAAAAGTAGGGAACTATGTTCAGATTTTTATGGGGATTCCTCCCATGGCCAACAGCAAAATTGTGAAATACCAAAACAAATGAAAGCAAGATCTCTAAACTCAAACAATTCAGCACATCTGTATACATCTGTCATCTGTCCCTCTCGTAGGCATGAGAAATTATTCTGGAATCATGGATGGATGACTGAGATGATATTGACAAATAGCTTCAAACCCGGTTGGAGCCCTGCACCTGCTTGACCTGGGACTTGTCTAGGCCTCAAAGAAATTGTGGTCTCCCCCAACAGCAATCCGGTTGTGAAACTATTGAAATTCATCTCAGCCCTGGACACAGCCAATTGAAAAGGGGGCCCCATGACAGCTACGAGTGTGCCAGTGGCACCATCGAAGGTACAGTTTTGCCCCGTCAGTTGTTTTTGCGCATCCTGCGCATCAACCTGCCAACGCGGCCAACGCTGGGAGGTTGCTGGAAAAATTCCTGGACGACAAAATTAGTGAGCTCACGCAGCACCCAGCCCATCCATATGCCTGGTCTGCCATCTGCACCGCTCCAACCTCTCTGCCACCATCTCGCACCACCTCCAAGTGTTTACATCCACGAGGGAAGTGCAACAGCTCACGGAAATTGTTGCCCAATTTGATCCGAAAAATAAAGCTCCTTCCAAGGCACCTGGACTGACTGCACAGTTCCCCACCGCTGAAAGGTTTCGTTCAGGTCAGCCTGGCATTCAACAATTGAAAACAGCAGTGTTATCTAAAAGTATCTGTGAATCAGGAAATGAATGGAAATGAGCTGCCAAAAAATGCCATCAACATGGCCCTTACTTGACACCAACAAAATCCAATTCTGCATCGCCTCGGAGAGCTGATAGCGAAATGGCAAGTTGTCGATGGCTATGGACCTCAACGTTGCAGCCCCTTGGGCATGAGGAAAGTCCACCGTGACATTTTGAGGCTTCAAACATCTTCAAACAGTCTTCAAGGCGGTGGATTTTGAGGCTTCACTTAGCTGATCAACATCAAAAAAAGGCTTACAGCGCACCTCAGGGATCACTTGTCTGTAAAATTCTGTAAAGTAATTCACAGGATGGGATGATATGTAAAGATCTTTGATCTTTGCAACACCCCCTCAAGGCCTCTCCTTGAGGAAAAGATAGGAAAATGAAGGAACAGGGGGAGCCAACTGCACCTCCTGACTCCTGTTTGGTCAGTCAGCACCTTCACTTTCACTTTCGGATGCTGCGGCGCAACACATCCGAATAGATGGTTCGGGCGGGTTGCCCTCCTCCATTCTGCGTCCATCGGGGGGCGGGCTGGCTCCGCGTCCATCAGAATAGCGGAGCGGGCCGCCAGCTCGATCTCCGTGGACTTTTTCGCCAAGTGCAACCGGCTCTCCCACATACTCCAGCTGCAACGCTTCTTGCATGATGGTGAGGCCAATAGAAGCGCAAAACATGGAGCAACAAATATCCTCCATACAGCTACCACAGGTCCATGTTGGCAATCCGTAGACCTGACGAATCTTGTGTCGGTTCCGGACAAACATGCCTAAGACCGACAGGCTGAAGATGCCAAAGTTCCGGTGGGTGAAGATGGTAAAGATCAAGGGGAGGCATATCAGCACTTCCATTTGCAGCAGTAATGGCCAAAAACCCAAGCCAAGAAAGTTCACCTTTGGAGAACTGGCATTCGCAGCCCAGCGGACAGTAGGACAGCAAATGCTGCACCACTGCACCAGCAAATTCGGACATCCGGATGGCCACAGCCATCACAAAGTCCATAGGCAAAGTAATCCCGCTGCGCTTGCGGCATTGGTTCTGGTTGCTGGTTCTTGGGCAGGGACAGGAAAACAAATGCTCCGATGATGGAAAAGATAGGATGCGCAATGACGAAAATGAGTGAGTAACCCCTGATCTTCTCGGCCATCTCCTCTTCCATCTCCCTTTTTTTTCCTGTTCCTCGAGCTGTTCCTCCGCGGCATCGGCTAAAACACTCCCGAACACTTGCGCCAAGGCTTTCTTCTGGGCCGCAGTTCCAGCACTGTTTGGGTAGCCGGGAGCGGTTCCGTAGCTGCGGTCAGGATCGCCTCCTTGCACTTGTTGGTTGTCCCAGCCAAAGGACGCAGTTTCCTGACCAGATGGGGCGCCACGTCCATATTCATCTCCGGCATATTGGCAAAAAACTGGAGTGGCCAAGCACAAAAGCGAGTGCCAAGAGTGCTTCATTGCCCTCACTACTCTGAACAAGGTCCCGGATCTTGAAAACCTGAGCTGACCTGTGAGTTGAGCTGTTCAACCACTTGAGATGCTTACAGCGATATGAAAATTGTGTTTCAACCTTTGATTCACAAATTTCGTCGCAGGTGAGGTGAATCGGTGTATTGATGTATCCGTCTCTTGCAGCTCAAGGCACACTGTTGGACCAGCTTGTGGAGGTGCCAAGGTCCTTCGCGCCAGACATTTTCATGGCAGGCAAAAGACTAAGCTATGTGGCAGAAATGCGGTAGGACTCATAGTTAATATCCTGTGTTGTGTATGGGTTTACATGTGTTTATCCTTTAAAATCAAATGTTATACAATACTTTTTTTGATAGTGTAGATGCACCATAGGTGCACCCCTGGCCACGGAAAACATTCAGCCAAGCTGCATGGGTGGTGGTGGCAAGGACCCTGGCCTCATTGTTTTGCAAAACCCTCCAAAAACATGAAAACACAGAGGGGTTGCATTAGGTGTGGAATTTGAAATTGGAAAAGGCGGCCACTTGCGGCCACTCGCGGCCACTTGCCGAAAGCGGCCACTTGCGGCCACTCGCGGCCACTTGCCAAAAGCGGCCACTTGCGGCCACTTGCCCTCTGCGGCCACTTGCGGTCACTTGCGGCCACTTGCCCTCTGCGGCCACTTGCGGTCACTTGCGGCCACTTGCCCTCTGCGGCCACTTGCGGTCACTTGCGGCCACTTGCCCTCTGCGGTCACTTGCGGTCACTTACGGTCACTGGGCAGGTTTGGTCGGTCACTTGCTCCAGCGGCCACTTGCGGCCACTTGCGGAAATCGAGTGGCTCTGCAAGTGACCGCGAATAACGAAATACATTGTCCCTGACCACGTGCCATCTGGCAGATGGCCTTTGGAGTTTGTAGGTACGGAAAAAGTTGGAGATTTTCCAGGCAAGGTCATGGAAAATGTCGGACATTTTCCACGCTACTACTCATACCTCTTGGTAGGACTGCAAAAGGGTTCTATGGAAAGAGAATTTTGTGACATAGTAGCTAACCAGCCAGTCTCACAGTAGCTAGCCGGCCACCAACCTTCACAGTAGCTAGCGGGTCACCAACTTTGACAGTTGCCCTTTGACTACCAGACTTGTCTAGATACCAGGAGTACCGTAAGAGGCGGTGGCGGAATGTCAAGAATAGGAAACCTGTATGAAAGATTGTTTGTGGTGGGTCATCTAGATGTGTTTCCTGCACCCTTGTTTCTCTGGGCGTGGGTAGAGGGTAGAGTATGTTCCGAAGCAGTCCATTGCGTAGCACTTTGAACACGAGTTACATCACAGGTTTGGGCATGTGTAGAATATGTTCCGAAGCAGTCCATTGCGTAGCACTTTGAACACGAGTTACATCACAGGTTTGGGCATGTGTAGAGTATGTTCCGAAGCAGTCCATTGCGTAGCACTTTGAACACGAGTTACATCACAGGTTTGGGCATGTGTAGAGTATGTTCCGAAACTCTCAGAAACTCTTTTTTTTAATCACATTTCTTTTCGAAAGAAACTCTTCTTTTTTAAACCCCTTCTTCTTTTAAGAAAATCGTCTAACTTATTTAATCACATTCCTTTTCGAAAGAAACTCTTCTTTTTTAAACCCCTTCTTCTTTTAAGCAAGTCTTCTTTTTTAATCACGTTTCTTTTTGAAAGAAATTCTTCAGGTTTAAAGAACCCCTTCTTCTTTCTAAAAATTCTTCTTTTTTAATCACTTTCTTTTCGAAAGAAACTCTTCTTTTTTAATCACTTTTTTTTGAAAGAAACTCTTCTTTTTTTGAGCAGGAACTCTTCTTTTTTAAAGAACCCCTTCTTCTTTTAAGAAACTCTTCTTCTTAACGTTAGGCTTGTCCTTTTGATGAAAGGCTTGTGTCTAATCACTCTTCTTCTTTTCCAATGAACATCTTGAAAAAAGATGTTTTGTTGGAAAGGTGTTTTTTTTCAAGTTGAGATGGATGGGTAGGCTGCCGGGGGCTGCGACTGGGTGTTTTTCCCTGTTTTTGTCAAGGTTAGGCTATGCTTTTTGGCGATAGTCTTCGAACATCTTGAAAAAATATGTTTTGTTGGAAAGGTGTTTTTTTTCAAGTTGAGATGGATAGGTAGGCTGCCGGCGGCTGCGAGTGGGTGTTTTCCTCAGTTTCGAATTCATGACGTTATGTGGTAAAGGCGGCCACTCGCGGCCACTTGCGGCCACTCGGGAAAAGCGGCCACTCGCGGCCACTCGGGAAAAGCGGCCACTTGCGGCCACTCGAGTGGCTGCGAGTGGCTGCAAGTGGCTGCTTTTTATGAGATTGAAACACCTCGGCCACGCGTCGAAGGTGGCCACTTGCGGTCACTTGCGGCCACTCGACAGAGCGGCCACTTGCGGCCACTTGCGGCCACTCGAGTGGCTGCGAGTGGCTGCGAGTGGCTGCAAGTGGCTGCTTTTCTGAAATTCAAATACCGCGCAGAATGCAACCCCAATGTGAACACACTAAAACCCAGCAAGGTCCCTGCACCCAGTCCAAGTGCTGCCAAGGCGCAACCCTGGCAGGGGACCAGTAGCTGGAACAGGCACCTTACCATCGAACCAATGTTGTGCAGCGCCCCCCTGTGTTTTGCAGCGTTACTGGGACGAAGAGTGCTTTGAAAGAAAGCCCTTAGGTCAAGCACCAGCATTGGAGCACCAGGCATCGAAGGTGCCATCCTTAACCATTGATCTTGTCGAACTTATAAATGGAAGCACCCTCTCCAGTCTGCAACCAAGTAGCCCCGGAGCAGGCATTGGCATGGTAAAGGCCTCGGAAAAGCTGAAACGCTTGAGAACCGCACAAAAAACAGGTAAAATAGTCAGATGATGTCAGATGTATCCAGGTAGTCCCTTCAGAACAACCTTTTGGTAAGGCCAGTACATTTGGCGGCAGCGTACCGACAGGCTGCATGTCAGCCTGGTTTCACGAAGTCAAATGGAGCAGAAGTTACCACAGCCCTTCTTTGGGCTTTTAGTCCCAAACTAAAAATCCATGAGTCTAAGACTGACTTCTTGTCGGTATCTTCTATAAATCCTCCAACTTCGATTGGTTAAATGGAACATTCTGCCTAATTGCAGTTGCCTTCTAGGCTCCTGCCGTTGCATGAGCCATTTGGGGGGAAACAGTACGTCCAAGATCTGAAAGCCAGACCCCTGGGCACCTAAGCGTCTGGCGGCGCCGCCTGCCCACACCTAGCCAAGGCACTTCAAAGACATGTTGACTAAGCATTGAGCAGTATGATGCAGTATGTATTACTGCTGCATATTATCATTAGTATGGTTATATATTGGATGCCATATGCCTAGACCCACTCTCAAAATACACCGAGTTTAGGCGCACATCGACATAGTCATCACTTCCTGTGTCACCCACTCCCAAGTGACCAAGCTCCAAGCCTTCCAACCTCACACCATCGGCTTGTCTGTGACTCAACAGCTTCGGAAGTACTGCAAATCACTTCCTTTCTGAGCAGGTCCCACTCCCACAAACAAGACTGGACAAGTCTACTCGACATGACCTTTCACAGTGCACCCACATCTGCCTACAGGAACCCTTTTGGAAGAGGGGAGCATGTTAGAGAGAGCCTGTTGCTTCTTCCTTGTCTGCAGGGTTCGGAAAGCAAGAGAGTACGGTAGGAACACAAATCTGGACATGTGCGACCGAAATCTGGAGGGCATTTGCATGTGTTTGGCTCTTTCTGAAGCAAGTCGATGTCAATAGGTTTGGGGTTTGGGACATCTTTGCAACAACAACAAACCGCACAACCTGGAACATTGTAGAACACGCATAACTCATAACTAACTCCTTGGCCAGTTGTTTTCTCCGCTAACTGCAAAAGCTGCAAAAGAGTCCACAGGGAGTCGCTGCTCTTCAGCGTTTGGGGCTTCTTCTGCCCTTCACTGATCCTTTCGCACTATCTGCAAGTTTCCTATCGCGGTCGCAAAAGCCCCAGAGTCCAAACTCTAAAAGTTTGATGGCTTCACACTGATCATCAAAGATCTGTTGATTGAAGGTTGTACGGGTTGTAAGCCTACCAGTGCGTCGACTGTTTCATGTCCATAAAATTGCACCATGATGAAGAAAGGAACAGCCTGATCCTGAGTACTCATGCCCAATCATTTCTTTTTCCTAAGTCATAGAACGGAAGTCATCCCTGTGGCTTTTTGTCTTTTTCTGACACTTGAATGCCTAGGATCTTGCAACAAACATCTCTAGTCGACGGTTGGACACAGCTGTCAAGTGATACGTTGAAAGAAAGTGCTGTATGCAATAAAGTGTTTGCACAATTTTGCACATTCAAGCAAGGATGAATTACACCAAGCGGTCACAATTCAACAAGCTTCGACCCTTGGGCTGCGGAAAAGAGGAGCATCTTCCGCTCGGTGCTCAGGAAACCCAAGACATTGGAATAAATGTGGAATGTGTCTGGAACAAAACACAATGCTTTTCGCCAAAGCTGCCGTGAAATCAAGCCTTCGGTACGACGTAACGAGTAATATTTGAATGTATATGAAGGACATACATATCTTTGGCATCGTTGTTCAAGAGCTCAGACCTCCTTGCTTGTGAAGCAAATGCATTTTGTAAGCATGAGAAGTTCAGCTGCAAGCTTCAATTTCACAAATGGTTTGGCTATCCGCCGACCCGAGTCAAGTATATCCTATGCAAAATCCAAACATGGGCAAAAATTGCAAAATCCGAAATCCAAAATACAAAGTACAAATTGCGGATTTGGGATTTTGGGTGCGCCAAAATGAAATTGGGCTTGGATTTGGACGTTTTCCAAGTGCTTGACCAACTAGGCAATTTGGCGGGGGGCTATTCGATTCCACTGGTCCATCAATTTTCCGGATATCGAGTGCCGAATCTGAAAATCGCAGTTTTGGTCCTTTTGCCGGAGATTGGCACCTAGTTTTTTAGTCCGGCTTTGAGACAGCGTCGAAGACGAGTATGCACCGAGAGTCTTAGGGACACTGGTACTCACCCATGTCTATTGGTTTTTCACCTCCAGCACGTGACATGATGGGGGGACGCGTCAGTGGTGTTTTGCCTTGTCTGAGAGGTGCTAGACTGCTTAAATCCCCCCCGGCTCGAGCCAGGAATGGATTTGGCAAACCAAAACACCAAGGTATTCAACTTATTCAACGTCTTCAATAGACGACGACGACGACGACGACGACGACGACGACGACGACGACGACGACGACGACAACAACAACAACAACAACAACAACAACAACAACAACAAGAACCGCTGCTACCACTACTACCAGCACTACCATTACTACTACCAGTACTACCATTACTACTACCAGTACTACCATTACTACCGCTACTACCACTACTACCACTGCTACCACTACTACCATTAGCGCCATTACTGCCATTGCAAATTACTACCATTACTTACTGCCATTGCTAATTACTCCCATTACTATCTACCACTACTACCACTACTACTACCACTACCACCACCACCACCACCACCACCACCACCACCACCACGACTACTACGACTACGACTACGACTACGACTACGACTACGACTACGACTACGACTACGACTACGACTACGACTACGACTACGACTACGACTACGACTACGACTACGACTATGNGTTATTGCAACCACTATGGGTCTGCGGGAGTTGCAAAGCTATAAGTCACATGTTCGATCACATTTGGTTCTATGTGTCTTTCGCCCACTGGTACATTTCTACATATTTGTTGCACTTTAATGAAACCCAACCAGCAACTTGGAGTTATTTTGATCTGGTGTGTTTCTGAAATATTGCCAGTCCTACCTCCGGCTTGAATCCGTGCACATCGCCGGCTTTGCAAAGCCCATCAATTAAGCTGAGTCGAAAAGGCGATGTAACTGATCCAACTTCATCCAATTTCAACAGTCGAATAGCACATTGGGACTTGGGACTCATCTTCCCATCATCTTCCCTGTTCAGCAGCGACCCTTGCCGCCAAGGACTCAAACAAGTGACCGACCTCAAGTACAAGCCCCACGACAGATTTTCACGGGTTGAGAGAAACATGACGAAGTACAAGTCTCCAACATGTCTACTGGATTCTAATGGTGTCAATGCATCATGTTCAGACAAAATCGATGTCAGCGACTCTTTGGATGTCTGTGGCCCCCTTTTCCAGCTTTGCGCCATGCAGATATTGAATTGAAAACACGGCCAGTCTGAAGATGTGTGAAGTTCCCTCCAATTCTATCCAATTTCAACATTCCCACACTTTCTGACAAGATTGGGATCCCTGCACATGAAGGACTTCACGCACTTCAGGTCCAGGCAGGTACAAAAAACTAATCAGGAGGTTGAATCCATGCAAGCCGTTCAACTAGTAAATCAACTGATTCAACGAATGATTCAACAATGCTCCATCCGATTCAACAATCTAGCGGTTGGTGTACAGCGCTGAAGGTTTTGATATTTGGGCTTTCGCTGCGAGGGCAAGGATTCCCAAAGCTAGGAGCTTGCAAATCAAGTTTGGCACTCATGCTCCACCATGCCGCGCATATCTCAGGTTGTATGAAGTAGAGGGTCGAAATTCATCCCTTGGTGGTAAGGATGAATAGCACAAGTTGCTGGAAACTCATCACTGAGTGCCTACTTCGTGTCTGGGACACTTAAGGGCCCTGGCCGTGGAACAACACGTTTTGGTCAAGTTCAAACAAAAGGCCATCAGGGCCCAATATGTGCAAAGCGTGACGAACTTGAGGGGATCTTTCACGCCTTGTATGACTTTTTGCCGACAGCTCAATTGCAGTCAGATACTGGTGCTTCCAGTGTTGTACAGGATGTATTCCGTCCCTGTTGGTTTTATGCTTGGCAAACTTTGTTTTTTTGCAGCACAGTTGCTCAAGGTCTAGCGAGTCAAATGGCTCCTCGCGGATGGGTGGCATACCTCAGGTGGTCAAACCATGTCAAACTTGGCTTCTCACCGCTGTTTTGTGTCAAGGCCCAAGCAGGGTGCATTCTTTGGCCTGAACAAAACGACTTGGCAAAATTTCGAATCGCTTCAGATAATCCATCAGAATCCGATAGATTGGATTTCAATAAAGTACTGCTGTAATTCTGCAGGGTCGAATGCTTTGTTGTCAACAAGCTGACGCAAGTTCATAACTCAAACAATCCAATTGGACGTGGGTGAGGGAACCGATCACCTTGCCTCACGGACGGGCAGGGAGGAGGTGGAGCTGCGGCGATGAAGTGCAACTCCTCCAAGCAGGGCCCTGGATGATATTTAAACAATGCCTGCTATGACAATCAATGGCATGTGTCCCCTTTACTTGCAACTCATACTGAATCAACGAAAAAGGAGGAAATTGGCACAACTTTCTCACTCAATTTGAGTGGCTCTCCTCCATGCTCTGGGCCAAAGGCAAAGCAGTTCCCACTCTGGTCACCTGATCGAGGGACAGGTTGCAACTCTGCCAGCAGGTTACACTGTTTGAATTTTTTTGAGTCATTTGAGTCTTTAATTCCTGTTGATTACCTATCTAACAGAGGCGATCGATAAATGCATGTTCTACATGTTCATTGAGTGCTTGAGACCTCTTCCGCACGCGACCGCAACGAACCTTACGAGGCGGTAAGAGGAGGGTAGGAGCTATCAAGCTTCAGGATGTTTGTTTCAAGATGTTTCACACTTGCATCCATCGACTCTCATGACCTAATGACTTTCAAGACTTTCGAACTGAGAGTCTCACCACTGGGACAAGTGCAGCTTTCAAACCACCAGCCTCTCCGCAAAAAGCATGACAAATCGCTTCTGGGCATTTCTCGGCCACGTCTGCACAAGACTTTTGTATTGTCACTGCCCAGGTCTGCACATCTCTTTTTTGGTGATGCACTGCCACAGTTTTGATGGCATCGTCAGAGCTCATGCTTTCCCTCACTAGAGCTTTTGTGCAAAGTCGATTTCATGCTCACCTGAATTGCAAGTGCCAAGATTACTGCAAAGGCAATGCATCGATGGCTGAAATACCTTTAGCCAACAATGTGAATTCTGTCAATGTCAATGCTGCTATGGATGAGCCCAATCTTTCACAACATCTCCATGATACTGAGTCAGAAAAACCATCAAAAAGCCATCCCTCCGCCGCTTGACCTCAAAGTGGCATCCAAGGAGCTAAGTCTTTCGACCGTTTCTTTGGAGCCATGGCTTTGCGAGCGAACTCTGGCAGAGCAAAGGCTGCTACGTGAACCTCCTGGGAGTAGTACCTTTCAACTAGTGGCGAGTACAGTGCAAGTACCACCATCACAACCACCCCTGAGGAAAAGGACGACATACGGTTTCAACAATGGTTCAAATCAGCGGAGCAGGGGCCAAATTTATCGGTTTCTGTTCTGTTTCTATTTAATTATTTCAATCCTGCCATTAGCTCGAAACAAGTTGCTGCATGCGCAAGCCGCGAGTGGCTGCAGTCCAATCGATGACACCTTGCCAAGCGGCTGTTCAAAAGTTCCAGACGCAACTTGTTCCAATGTCTCTGCCGCGTGATGCTGCACAAATTGCCAAAAGGATTCTCAATCCCAAAACTCGCAAACTGTCAGGAATCCCTCTCTGCCAACGGTCACACGGCCTGTTTCGAGGGCGTCAATGGTGTCAGAACAAATTGCAAAGCAGTAGTGGCCTAGCCAAGTGGAATCTGCAGAAGATGAGACAACACCATGTCATGTTTCAAATCATTTCAAACACTACCCCCAAGTCAGACAAATCACAAGCATTCACAAGCCATGTCAAAAGCTCCCATCAACACAACGATCAATGATGCTTCTTCAGCTGCAGTTTTTGAATTAGATAAAAGCACCTCAAAGCGCACCTGAGGTGTACGTGGGCTGATAGATTTGAAAGACACGCACGTAGCGGAAGATGCGCCGCTGGCGCGCGACGCTTCTTCGCACTAACTCCAGCTGCCATGGCAGGGACGTCAAATTGATCACCTGCATCCGCAACATTCCGTGGAATGAAGATAATCTGAACATATCTGAACAAAAAAAACGCAAAGGGCCAAATGAAACTGATCTCCCGGTGAGTTCCACACCAGTACAGAGTTCTTGGTCATGACTTGCTTCAGCTGGCGATGGAAGCGTTCTTCAAAAAGTGGTTGGGCAGCACCAAAGTCGGTGGAATCCACTATGATAATGTCAAACCTCAACGTCAAAGGGTCTCTTTACGGACTTCACAAGGTGGCTTCTCTAGAACGGACTACCCTATCATCACAAGCTGTTTCTATGAACTGTCAACACTGTATCCACCCGATTTCACCATCCTTGAATCCAAAAAGCCACTTCATTGTATAAGGCCCTTTCCCACGATTTCCAACTTGTGCAGCAAATCAACTTCCTGTGTTGCTGAACAGCATTTTCCACCCATTGCGCACCATCTACCAGCTTCAAGTGAACGCGATGGTCCTCGAACGCAGATGCCAACCTGCCATGACAATCCATGACAAGGCTTTCAACGAAACTAGGAGTACACTGCCAGCACTCCGAGTTCGTGGTGTTTCCCATTGCCAATGTACTCCCGGCCTGGGAAAGAATTGCTTGCAAACCCTGACCACCTCCTGCACGGCAATTTGCAATGTCATCTTAATCTTCAACCAAAATCATCATTGGACATCTATGTTTCACTGATCTTGCAATAGATATATTGCTGTAGTGATTCCATGGCCTCATCCAGGTCCACCACAGTGATGCTTTGGACGGGGTGTTGCAGGAGCTGCTTGGCAGTTCCACCATCACCACCACCAATGATCAACACATCGCTGGCGTTGGGGATGTATGCAACAGGAACGTGTGCAATCATTTCATGGTAAATAAACCTCAGATGCTGAAGAAAACTCAACTCATAAACTCTCTAAAGGTAATTACATGAAATTATGGTAATGAATTCAAAAACTCGCATTCTGGACTGACTTCTGAAAGACTCGACAAGTCTGCATACTTGTAGGGGTACGCCACTTACTTGTCACTAATATTCACTCTATAATAATTGATACTGAGACTGATACTAATTTGTATATACATCGTCTATGCACTCTTCTTATAAAACATTACAAGACAAAGAACAAACCCCAAGATTGAATCGTGCCCGGTTTTGCTGAAGCAAATTCGAAAGAAACTCATCTCGCTCTGTAAGCATGAGGTCATCATCGATGGTCAGGATGTATCCAAAAAACTTGGATTTCAAGACATCGATCTTCTGGTATTTGCTTTGAACACTGAAGATCTTGGTGACATCGAAGACCAGGTCTGCACCCACTCCACTGGGCTCCACAAACTGCTTTTGATTCTGCCAATGGTGGGGCAAATAGCCAAATAGGAAGCCCAGGATGCCAGTCGCCAGGGCTGGACAAATCCTCCGAGTTTCAGTTACCAATACACATGTTGCAGATTCACTTTGATTGTCTTTTACAGGTTTTCTTGCCACAAGAGCAAGCAGGCAAGCAAGGTAGTGCAGGTACTACTAGGGGTTTCAAAAATGGGACGCCTTTCATTTTGACTGAGAAATCCATGTCCTCCACATCGAGATCCGTCAACCACAGCCCCAGCATGGCGAGAGGATGGGAGAGGCAGTGTTTATTCTAGCCCAGCTGCTCAGGAGTCATCTTCTGCATTGCAAGTCACCGTAGCTCAGCTTTCATGAGACTACAGCTGCAGGCTTGGACGTGTCTTGTACTGTCACGTGAGGATCTATTTTCAATCGGATGCAGGACGTGTATCTTTCCAACACTGGTCCGTCATTGGCTCAGTTCGACATTTGAAGTGACGTGTTCGGACAAAAAATGCAAGCTCAGTGCGGTCGAGTGATTCAAACGCATAGACTGAGAAAGTTTCCAAACGTACAGTATCTATGTAAGGATGTGAAAGGCGATGTCCATGCGCACCTCCATCGGTTGCGCCCAAAGTGGAAAACATTGACCACCAGCCTCAAAGCATGATGCTGAACCGAAGAATCGTGAAGTTGCAGCACCGTGTTTAGCTTCACTCACTTGCGCAGCGTGGTCAATTGAGAATTGAACTGTGGCGCTCACTGGAAGAAGGATCGGAGAGGCAAGAAACTGCCGCGAGTTTGTCGAATCTGCTAAACAGTGAATCATAGGACCGTATAAAACCCCACGACAGGAGAATGATGGAGAATGTATGTAAGATGCATACCACAGTTTGGTGTCCGACGCTCCACATGACTTTCACATTACGCGCTCCTTCAGACATGAAACTATTCTTAGCATTTCGAATATGCGTGATGCATCATCAACAACAAAAGTTGAACACAGTCATGGTGGCTGTGGACAAGATTGAACTCTGACTGAGGTGCGTAGAAAACACAAATACTTAGGCATAGCATAGCATAACACCGCACTGATGCTGCAAAAAAATGCTGGAAACGGTGCGTGAATTGAGTATGAACTGTTCGGTATACAGGAAGTAGCCTGGTCGGCGCGTGCCACGCACCTGCGTCGGAATGTGACCAAAAGCACGATCTGGGTTGTGCAATTGTGCAAGAGCATGCTTATTTTGAGTTGGACATACTTTGACAAGAAAACAGCTCCATCTCATCCAGCCTGATACTCTACTTCAAAGACTGCATGTTTTGCCTGGGCCAAGCGCTCAAGTCCCAGTGCATCCTTTCACAAAACTTCTTGTTTCTCACCATCGAAGGGGGGCCACAATCAAACCGTTACTTCTCCCAAGATCTCCCAAGTATGTCATCCTTCGCTTGATTCGTTTGAGATGCTATGATGAACGTCTCTGCGTCCGTTCTGTGCAACCCTTTTTGAAGGGGCCTCCAAACTGGCCTTCAACCGTTGCACGGCTCGCCTCTCCTGCCATCAGTTGCTGGATGGCTGGATCTTGAGGTTAATTAATCATCGGTTGAATCCATGGAGGGCAATTGGAAAGTGCTTTTTGCAGCGCATTTGAAAACTCCTCAGAAAGGGTTTCTTGTTGCCATTGGAGGCGCCGCCACCTTCCGATCATCCAAGGTCATAGAGTCAAAAATCATATCCTTTGTAGCTGTCCCAATCCACGGTGTCAAGCCATTTACAGTAATTCCCTTCATTATTTCACATGCTGATCTCTGAGGTTCCGAGCTGGAGTTCCAATTGCTGCCTGTCGCGCTGCGCTTCAGCTTCAGCTAAACGAACCTGTACTTTCAGCGAAAAGGAAACGAGGAAACCAACACTTCTGCCGTGAACCTCCAAAGCGCCTGGGCCTTCTTCTTCTCAATTGCTTCTTCTGCTGCAAGAAACGTCGAACGAAGCATTTCCTTTGCCTCAGACAAAGGTATGGTACTGCCACAAGCATTGCCAGGCGTTCCAAATGCTCTTTCTGGTAACAGATGAGTGCTTGCTTACTTCACTGTGTATCATGAACATGAGATGGAGGCTCTGGCACTGCTGGATATAGAATCTGAGTAACAAACATCTTGCATCATAATGGAAAGTGGCACGGCTCTCTCACAGCACCATTAAGTTTGCGTTTGCAAATTGATTTGGCTTGTTGCATGCATCTGTAATTGTGTGACTTCGCGGTCCAGCTGTTTTCTCACCTTGCTCATGTGGACTGCTCTAAACTTTACTAAGCCTAGCCTATATAGTAATATGAATAAAAAATAGCTTACATCACCTGAACAATTCTCTCCTTCTTTCAAGTAGCAGAGCAGCCCCTCTTGCGAAAGGGGAGTGTTTTAGCAGCCGTTGCATACAAGTCATACTGTTTGTTTTTCTTTTGATCCGTCAGTGCGGCTGTAAAAAACTCTGGCTGAAAAGCTGCGATGATACAAGCATCATGCCTTGATCTTGAGATAAAAATCGAGCTCTGCTAAGGAAGGCTACTCGAGAGTTTCAATTAAAGTGAAGAGATGCTGAGGGTTGATGCATTCTCACCGGTCTTCGCGGAGGTTTCCACCTCAAGGAGCAACTCTTTTGTGTGACTACAGCAAAATTGGGGAAGGCTGGGAGTGGAATCTAGCTAAGGAATTCTCAAACCTGTTTTGATAGTTTGTATTCAATCAGTTAAACAAGAACAATAGTACTGCCAAGGGGTGTTTCAAGACTTCCAAAGCTCCCACTTCTCTGAACTAGAGTCAAGCTCGAACCACAGCATCACTGAACTTCATGACTTCATTGGAAATCTGCTGAGCTTCCCTGCGAACAGCAAGCCTTTCTCCTCGCACATGGCCTGTTCCCGTCGTTCAAGATGCACCACTGCGAAAAATATGTGACACTCCCGTCCAGCTGGAAGGGGCAATACAGCTGTGCCTTCATCTGCTTGGGATCCACAGCTTTTGTCTCCACATCACTCCTGGGTTGTGGCTCAAAACGCCAAGTAAGCACAAAGCAGAAGCCGTATTCAAAGACAAAATTAGGAGCTCCATCACAGGAGCACAAAGAACTCCTGGATGCTAAGGCTCAAACTTGTTTGCCGCCACAGCCATACAACACCGTGCCGGCCCCTGAAGCACAAGAGTGAGTGAAACAAATATCTTGTCGACCGCACCTTGTTCAGCCCCAGCAGAAAACAAGATGGTTTTGTCAAAAGTATTCAAAATTCACGCAAATATGTAATGTAAACACATGGGACCAACAGCATTCTGTGGTTCCTCCCCCAAAATGGTAATGCCGCCCAACCCTGGTGGGGTGGTACGTACATAATAGTACTATCTAATCTAGTGCTACTTTTCCTAGTACAGCTAGCTCTGCTAGTAGTGCTAGATAATTAACATAATAATGATATTAATTATAATAATAATACAATAGTGCTAGTAATAGTAAGAGTGAGAGAAAGAGTAAGTAGTGGGTAGTAAGTAGTAGGGTAGTAGAGTAATACTAGTAGTAGTACTAATACTAGTAGTAGTAGTAGCAGCAGCAGCAGCAGAAGTAGTAGCAGCAGTAGCAATAGCAGTAGCAGTAAACAGTAGCAGTAAACAGTAGCAGCAGCAGTAGCAGTAGCAGCAGCATCAGCAGGAGCATCAGCGGTAGCAGCAGCAGCAGTAGCAGCAGTAGCAGCAGCAGTAGTAGCAGCAGTAGCAGTAGTAGCAGTAGTAGCAGTAGTAGCAGTAGTAGCAGTAGTAGCAGTAGTAGCAGTAGTAGCAGTAGTAGCAGTAGTAGCAGTAGTAGCAGTAGTAGTAGTAGTAGTAGTAGCAATTAGTAGTGATTAGTCGTCAAATACGAGTACTACTTGGCACTACTATCTCCCAGTAGTACTAGTCTGTATCAAAACCATACCATTGAGTGAGGGGGAAACGAGGAACGTGGAGCGTGCATGACAAAATTCTAATTCACCCATCACAATCGTCCCCTAAGATGTTAGACTCGACCTCCTTCTACTACAATACTACACTCTCGCAGACGAAGAAAGAACACTAATGATGTGTATATCAGACTATTATACCAATCAGCTTGGCTGTTGCAAGTCGTAAATAAAAAAGATTCAAAAAGCATAAATTCCTCGGATATCAACAATCAACAATTCAATAATAGATTTCAGTGATTCCAGAATGAATAGATATATCTATGACTCCCATCGCCTCGCACCTTTTTGGCCAGAGACACCACCAAGGTGCTGAAAGTTTGAATGTGATTTCACATAGGTCAGGGCATCTGCAAAGCCCACAGGATGAAACAGATTGCCCACCACACTGAAAGCACAAGATATATTGCACCCAAGTCCCTTAATCGCGAGTTTCACGAAGTGCTGTGGCCGCAATGAGAGCAAATTTGGATACCAGTGCAAAGGGATATGGCTGAGCACGAAGTGTCCAAAAGATCCCATGGGCGTCTCGGCCTGAAAGGGCAAAATGCGGCCGCTTCGAATGTGAGCACTTTGAAAAAGTGCCTTGACATCTTACTGCTAAGGAAGAAATATCAATGTACTTATACAAGAGCCGGGTTGGCTTCTTCCAGAGTTCTCCAAAAACGCAAAAATCGAGATCAGCAACTGAAGGAGAATACCTTGAAATGAATGAAACCAACGGCGGCATCTCCCATGCCATTGATGTCAAAGGATTTTCCAAAATATACGGAATGGAGTGTTGCTCACATAAGGATATAACTTTCATGGTGAAAGCAAATAACTTGTTACCATCGATCAACTTCTTGGCATCATTTTTCCTCAGATTGTTCAAACCCCAAATATATTCGGAGAATCGAAGTGGAGGAGGTCCAATACCATCGAAACGTCTAGCTCGTGAGAAAGTTGTACAAGGCATCCCCAACCAAACCAACAGAATCCTATTGGACTGAATCCAGTTGAGAATACGGTGAGAAATTTGTGGATCCAAAACATTGTGAGAAGGAAAAAGATCAATGTCAACAGGAAAAGCTGAAATGCCCTGGTTTTGCAACGCTTGTGACACCCTTGCAGTTCCAGCAAAAATTTCCAGGCAAAAACGCCTTGGGCGATTCTGCATTGTGAAAACGTCAATGCTGCTCACATCTGAGATGGACTCTTTGCTTGCACTGTTCCTGCAAACACCTTGTGTAAATTCTTCTCTGACCACTGGCAAGACTGGAGATGGGGGGATGACAGCTTCCCTAACAACTGTTGTATTTTGCCTGTCTTGGCATAACGTCTCATGCTGGAATCTGTCTTCCACCTGCCCCTTGCCTTGATCACATTGTATTCCCTTCTCTGTGTTGCTAGATCGTCGGTGGCACCGCCATGACGAAGTTGATAAGGATGAAGGCTTCCTAAGTTCAGCGCCAGCCCTGCCTTGACGAAAGCTTTTCTGAAATCGTCCATTGGAAACTCGAACACTCGACTGTCCGGAGTGGGACGAGATTTTGCCAATGCCAAGAGCTCCCGACCGACCCAAAGAACTTCCTTCTGATCTATGGCCAAGCTGTTGTCGAAGGTCCCCACTTTGTCTGGTTTCTGACCCTCTATGTCCCTGATCACCACCGTGACCCATCGAAACTGCGGTCCTGCAGAAGCCACTGGTGCGATCACATTTCTTTTCCTGATGTCGATGCCCTCGCCTGGGCGAAGATAGAGAATGAAGTCCACCACTGTCTTCAAGGCCATCTGAAAGTTTCCACGAGCTGCTAACTGCATGGCCACCCCATACATTACCAATCTTGGTAATGGAAGACGACTCTGAGCAGGGACGACCTTTCGCCATCCTTTCAGGCATCTCTTGGTCCTCAAAAGCTTGCCTCTTGTTTGAAACATGTTGAATTCCACGGCTGCACAAATCTTTTCGCCTTCGTGTGGCGATCTTTTCTCCAAGAAGAGAACATCCATGAAGTCCGCTAACAGGGGGTCGATGTCTTCTAACCCTGGTGGCCGATGGAATCCGCTCTCCTTGCAAAAGCCCACGAACTGCTGGAAGTAATTGTCGTATTGCACTTTCACTTCGCTGCTCACACACTTTGTCTCTAAAACTGTCAACCTCTTCCGCTGAGCCAAAGTGCCAATCTCTTCCGGTTGAATGTTCGCTGGAATGGACTGAACTGAACGCCTTTCGGCTGGAGCCACGCTTTTCCGGTGACGTCTCTCTGGAACTACCACTCTCTTGTCTTTGATGATCTGCTGATTCTTTGACCTTGCCATAGGAAGCAAGTTGCGGACCACCTTTGAATGGTCTGCCTTCTGTCGACTCACCACTGTTCGACTGGTCGCCTTTTGACAGGTTTGCTTGACATGTCTTGATGTAAGGACCCGCGGCATATTGCCCTCTTGACGGACCATCAGCAATGTTCCATTCCGACGGTATCCAACGAGGACGTAAAGTTAAACAACAAGCTAATGAAATTGCACCAATCTGTTGAAGAACCCTAAGCATGTCGAACCTTGAAGATCTTCCCTTACCAACTGCAAAACAAAGTGCAATGTTGTCCAACAAAATTAAATGTCTTTTGTTGCGATGTCTCCCTGCACGACTGAGCCTACGAACAGCAATGAGAAGTGAGCGAGCTTCCTTCATAGTGATGTGCTCATTAGAAAAACGCCATTTACCCATGCCAACTGTAGCCCAATCTTTTGCCTCCAAAATAGAATGGGGAATTTCCGGAAAAATCTCATTTTCAACATACTGCTCCAAATCTTCAAATGTGTCAAGACCACCCCGAACAGTGCGAGAATCAACCAGAGGATCCCAGTTCAGAGCCCTCTCCCTAGGCCGCCATTCACATGGATCGAGCCTTCGAAATCTCCATCGCTCTTGCCAGCGAGCATGGCATGCAACATCGTCAACGTGCAGCTCTCGCTCACATAGACCCCAGCCTGTGGGAGATGCATCTGAAGCGGTTACAGTCGATGAAAAAGGTCGACGAAGGTCAGAGGTCAATAAAGGAACAATGCCTGCAAAAATCTTACACTCCAGGATCTCCCCTTCGTTTAATCTGCGAGGAGGGCAATCACTTTGCGCAAAATCATACAAACGTCGAAAAACTGAAATCCCTGATCTGTTGAAAGAGCACACGCACATCGCATGCCCCAAAAGCTTCTGAATCAAAACTGTCGACACCACTGACTTCTGTATATATTCAAAAGCAAATATCAAGGACCACAATCTACGACTTGTACCACGAACTTCCCCCACATCACCGTCAACAACACCCCCTAAAGTCTGTGTGAGTGTTGAAGCGCGTGTATGCTCATGCAATGTAAACCCCATTTCTTCAAGTCTCTCTGCCACACACTCTTTGCCCGATTGACAAAGGTCTGGATTGAATGACAACACATGAACATTGTCACAATAAGGCATAGTGCAACAAGCATTGAAACTGAGAATAGGAGACGGGTATCCATCTAAGAACACACTCTTTCTAGAAGTCCCCAATGCAGAAATTGCCGCTTGCTCATGCAAAACCTGAACCAGGTAAAAACTCCAGTTAAACCCCATGGGAAGCACCTTGATGCATGGAGCAATACGACACCCATCAAAACCACTGAAATCGAAATTATCACCCGTGACATCCAAAGCCTCAGAGAGATCAATGTCATGCTGAAGACAAAAGAACTGCTCCAAACCTGCAGGACAATCGCAGGCGTAAAAACAATCTTGGATATCGGCAGTTGCCACATACAATCGACTTCCCTCTGGGATAAACATCTCTGACAAGCTGGCCAAAGATCCAAGTTCAGTACGGGGAGGATCACGAAACTGTAAATTAACTGCACGGCAGTCCAACACCAACCTCTGTCTTTCAACCGTTTTTCCTTCAACCAATTTTGGCTTTTTAGAAACAGCAAAAGCACCTACTCTGCCCCTAACCGTCGAAGTAAAACCCAGTACACCACTTTTGAAAAGCTGTCTCAAAAAACCCAGGTAACCCTGACGATGGCAGAGAAGGGGATCATCATAAGTTTTAATTTTCGAGGCCTCAACTTCAATATCAGTCCATAGCGAAGCATCCTGCAGAAGATGATTATCAACATCAACCACCATATCTCTGATAGGTCCTGTAAGATTGTCATGTAACCGAACATTTGCAACATTCCCTGAAGGAAGTGACAGCTTATCCAGCTCCATGTTTACAACCAATCCCACATCCGGAGAAGGTTCATCATACGATGATCCGGCTGCCTGGAGCGCATTCATGGCCCCTTGGCTGCATGCATCACTGGGAGGAGGCCCGAGTTGCTTAATGGACCTCATGAGATGCCTCATAGCATCCTGTTGCACCAGTGGCAAATCAGAGATATTGTCAACCACCGACTTGCCCCAGATCTTAGAGCTCCCAAAATACATTGAATTCAAGGCGAGCACGGCCTTGTTGACCCGCCCAGTCACTGCATTGCTTTTATGAATTCGTCTAGCTGTCCCATGACTCAACTTCTGATTTCTCAAAGGACTCTCCGACAGAAAAGGAAGAGGAAAGACATCACGACTTCTATCCCCTCCCAACATCACGTGGAGGAAAACAAAAATGGCAGCAAAATGAAAAAGCCAGCCCAACCGCTGCAATCCAGACTGACTACACCCAAGAAGCTACTGACCTTGCGCCCCTGGCTGGTTCTTAGGACCACCCTTGGGCGCACCACGGCCTTTTGCCTTAGCTTCCTCGAGTTTTCTTCTCTCCTTCAAAATCTGAGATTCTGCCTGCAATTTCTTTGACACATGTTCAGTCAAAGCTGGAACAACTATCGCCCCACCATGCTTGTATTTGTCTCCCAACCAAAAATCTGCTCCTTGATATGACGGCTGTGAAGGGTTGTATGCATGTGCTTCCCCAATCAGTTGACGTCTACGGCAAAGCAATTCAAATGAAGCAAGATTTGATACGTTGAGAGCATCATAAGAAATCGCCACATCTAAAATCTTGGCCAGTGTTTCATCTTCGAACACCGCCCGAGAGCCTTCTGGAATGCGACTCTGTTGGACCCAAGCTAAGTGTTGAACATAGTTGGACTCGGCAACTGACTGAACCCCCTTTAGATACTCTAAACTGGTTCTGGGTTCATAAGGGAAATCCTCCATTTCCACTTGGACCATCTCCCCAATAGAGTCTCGAATTGATCTCATTCTTTCCCCATTGGCAGAGTATCTAACTGACATGGTACGTATATCTTCTGCAACTGCACGGTCATCTCCATCAACTGCTTCCATGGAACGTGCCCCTTGAATTTGCTGTTCACAAAAAGATGCTAAAGCCTGAGGATCAATCTTCTTAACCATAACGACTTGCCCTTGACCTACCCCATCCGGAAGTTGCACCAACCCATAGTCGCCCAAAACAGGCATGTGAGGAGGTGTGACAATCACTTCACCGAATTTTCTTCCCTCCAAGTTGCTACATAGCACCCAAACACTCTGATCAGGCACATCGGGGGGATTAACCCCAGGCACAACAAGAGGAGGTAGGCCTCTGGCAACCCTTTCCTGAGCAGCTGCATTACGCCCAGATGCAATACGACGAGCGAGCTCTGCTGCAGTCATCGGTGCAAATGAGTATACAGCAGCTGCAGGCACTCCAGGAGGAATCCCCCCCCCAGCAGGCGCCCAATGGATGGCTGAGAAGTCAGGGTTTGAAGCATCAAGAACTTCCACATACTGATCAAAATCCGGGGTGAGGATCATGAACTCAAAGGTCCCCCTGTCCACTACTCCAGTCACTAATCTAGTATGCACCACATGAGGCGCTTCACCATAGTCAACATAAACCACATCACCGGGCTGCAGGATTGGATTGGCCATCATCCCTTGATTTGCAACCCTTTCGGAGAGTTGAACACTCCTTTGCTCTTACCTTGTCCCTTGGTATGACTCACCACAAATGCCAGCTCTCGTTCGTCCCCCCGTGAAATCCAAGTAACTTTGAAAGCTAATGCCAGATTCGCAGCTACCACAACCAAAATCGTAGCACCAACCACAAGGATACTGGTATTGGGGGTCCACAAGGAATTTTCTGAACTGGACACTTGATGGTGGCAAGAGCACAGGCAATTGCAGGGAACCGGTTCTTCTTTGGTGATGAATGTTCCACGAAGATACCAACCAAGAAAGACACCACCCACCAAATTAGCGAAGTGATGAAAATCCATGGGTCCCTAACACACACCTGATGAACTTTGAGCGGAAAGATGACGGCCCATTCTGATGCTTCAGCTACCAAACGTCAAGAAGCTACAAGTAGCAGTAATATTACAAAGGCAGNGTATATATGATGATACTGATACATCCACTGACAACCGCCTTGTTCTGCAATTCTTGGACCCAATAGTCCACGGAAGCCTTGCTGCTTCGTCGTTGTCACATCAACTGATGTCCAAGGCAAAAAACTCTGATCGAACTGTAAGGATGGGGCCTGCGAATGGGCATCAGTACAGTCGTAGACTATGACCTTGAGATGAGCACTGCCGTCTTGAAAGTTGTCACACTGGCTATCCTATGCTAAGCTGCTACTCAATATGTTTTGCAGCGCATCTATTGCGCATCATGCGCATCTTATTTCTAGTCCAGCCTGCTTTTAGGGAGTCTCGCCACCTCACCCAACCATATTAAGTGCATGCGGAGCACAGCACCAGCCGCATCGCGGTAGTACAAATGAGTCATAGCTCGAAAGCGTTCCTGTCATTGGACGTTGCTCTGTGGCTTTCCAGCCAAACAAAAGTGAGTTGCCGGTTCAGTCACTAAGGACTGCCCAGGTAGGCTGATGGTGGTTTGTTTGGTTCAATCCCTCGCTGTCCTGTCCACCGGTGTCCCAAACATGAAGCTTCAGCTGGCCACCATCTCCTGCACAAATGCGGCGGAATGAAGAGAACTCAGGTTTTCCCCTACAGAGCTCGTGCTCTGAAGCAGGTGAAACTCAGCCAAGTTGCGTAATCGCACAATCTGCTGCAAGAAGGCAGCACCAATGGTAACCTATCCACCGAATGTGGCAAAATGTTTAGCTCAGGAAAAGCACAGGAAAGTTTTAAAAGCAATCAACCGTCGAGAATTTTTCCGTGAGATTTCTTCACTTCAAGAATTTTCATGAACTCGAAACTCACAATTCTTTCACAACGCTCATAATATGTCAAAAGATGTCAAAAGTGCTTCAATTGCTTCTATTGGGCGTGGATACTGTCAAGTTTCACATCCCATCCTCATGGTAAGGATTGAAGCGTCCCTGGCAGAAGCGCAAAGCCAATGAGGACTTACCCTGGCAAGCTGACAAGGCACAAGCATCAGCTCTGACTCTAAAATCTTCACGCCCACCATAGAATTTGATAGCAAGGGATAGCAGCCACGGCTTGCAACAAATTGAACACATCTAATCGTTGCTATGTGCGAAATGATTACAGTGAAAGTGCCCCCTCAAGTGTGTTGGCGCACAACGCCAGAGTCCCCCAAGAGGACGATCTTGGCCTGTACCAACACTGAGCTGCGAACGCAACAGAGCAAATGCATATAAAGTATACACCTGCATTGTGGCAAGTGGTTTGCTGGCCTCAATAGTGCTTCTCACAGACTGCGCATCCTGCACATTCAGGCCCAGCTGGCCTCATACCAAGCAGGACAACCAAAAGAAGAACTTCAGGCAAAGATGCTGTATCTTCTTGTTTGGATTCAAATTCTTGCTCTCTAAAAGGTTTTACTGTAAAGGAGTCTTTCAAAACAGGAACCTTGAAGGATTGGGACATCTACTCATGCCATTTCAGACCAATGAATCTCCAAGAGCATTGCTGTCACCACTGTCATCTTTCAAGTTTGATCGAGGCCTGGTTGAGGCTGCTTGGCGCCGGAGCAATTGCCCATGGCAGGCAGCTCTCCAACGCCTGTGCCATTCACCCACCAAGCAATCATTGGATTCAAGATGATTTTCTCTCTATTAGCTTCCAACTCATTGTTTGAAGGACAGCGTGACAGGTCGAAGACATTTTTTGACTTCCAAAAGGCTCACCGATGAATTAATGACACGGCCCAGGCAGCACCTTCTTGGCGCACATCAACTTTGGTATTTGAGCCGAATCAAGCAGGAGCAGCAAGTTGCTCAACATCAGAGCTGCAACAAGATTCCATGGAACAGGTTTGAGCATTCGGGACCATGCCAACGACATTGATTACTTTTAAAAATATGGTGCAAATAAAGCCTGATTGCTATGTATTGCCATGATCCAACACATGTCTGCAACTGTTCTTTGATGTTGGGATTTCATGTAAATTGTGAAATCAGGTGGGGACAGGAAGCACTTCCGCAGAATTTTGTTGCATTGGATGCGGCCATAGAAGAGCTGTAGGTCAGCTGCGCACCGCCTGGCAGTTCTCTATCGAATGTAATCTGCCCCTGAGGGGCCCATCAAAGTTAGTAGCAATGTTTTTCTCTGAAATGTTGTGTCAATTGCACACTCGTTCGCCTTCCTATACCAAGCAAAAAAAGTCTGCAGCTACCACAAGGTTCAAAGGTCACAGACTATGAGTATCCATAAACACCTTTTGAAAAGTACAAAGAGACCCTAAGAATATATGGTGACTCAGAATCTTGATCTCATTTTGTTGCTGCAATGGTGGCTTCTACTCAGCTGCACCGCACCTGCGCAATTTTCTCTTCCAAACTCTTCATGTTATCCCTCACCTGGGGCTAAGCGGCTAATCACTGAGGGCACATTTTGGGATCCCTTACTACAAGTCGCTTTAAGATGCCTTAACAAGGCATGGGTCTGGTGGTTTCATCAAGAGGTTTTCACGGATCTCCCTAACAAAGTCTGGGTTTGAGCTACAGCCAAGGTGCTATGCTCATGTTCTCTCGTAGACCGGTGTGAAGATCCTGTGAATTTGCTGCCACATCGATTTGCACATCAATTTGCAACTCCAAACCGGAACTTTACAAAGAAAGAATCCAAGGCTGTAATGGACGACACAAATATCTAGGCAAGGCATCTTAAGGCTTCATTACGATGTTCCCAGCTGATGAGCAAGCTCCTGAACCGCCTCGGAGGTTGTCTCAAGCAATCGCGCTAACTCCTCCTGGATGCGTGGATGCAATGCAATGGCTCAGAAAGCAAATGCACTGTACCGCAAGCCTGCCATGTAAAACCCATACAAACAACCAAAAGCATCTTTTCCATCAGTCTGCCAACAAGATAAAAAGACATTGCATGTCCACATTTCCGGAGCAGCTGAAATAAGCAAATCACATCACAGTATCAGATCCTGCTGCTTCTCGAGCGAATTGAGGCGTGAAGCGAAAGATGCGCTCTGCAAATGCAACGCCTCGATATCATGACATCGCACGAAGGTTGTGAAGAGCTCTGCGACATGACTTCGACTGGATTTGGAAAAGGCCCCAAATCCGCCTGCAAAGACTGAAGGCGTGCCACAATCAGTGGTAGAGAGGCAGCCTGGAATGCTGCACAGTAGGCTTGGCATGGCCCATGGCAGTCAAAGCATTCAAGCAAGCCAAGATGGTACAAAGGAAATTAGCGACATGAAAAATTATGGAAATATTGAAATATTTGATAAATGTGAATCAGCCCAGTTCCAACAATCTTTGCATCCTGTTTACCCTCTGAAGGCCCCAGACCGTGGCGCTCCAGCGATGACAAAAGTCGTACAACTGGCTTACCTTCGACAAGTTGGGCAACTGTTGTCCCGTAGAACATCTATGTATGCCCACCCCGCGAAGGGCCCAACCTTCTGGTCTAAGTCTTTGTCTGCTGTGCCCTCAAGCTCCGCCTTGTACCATAAGAAATTTGTCAAAAAACGATAGAAACTGCAGGTCAGATCCTCAAAACACAGGTGTCACGGAAATTCCCTTCACTGGCCAGGTTCCCTCCTTCTTGCTCAGAACCTGCTGCACTTCGACCAAGACCTCAAACGGCTGTCCGCAAGGCAATCAACTGCACCAACTTTGCAAAGTTTGTTTCCAATCTGATATCATCTGATATCATCTGTTTCTGCAGGCTTGATCCTTGCCTTCCATACAAGCTGGCAATCTCCAAACAAGTGCCATTGTCCAGCCTTATCCAAGCTCTTCTGAATGGTCTCAAGCTTTTGGGCGTCCTGGAAGAAACGAGCGTTCCAAAATGGTCCAAAATATTTGTAATATTTTGTAATCCAAGTTGCCGTGGCTTCCCATGCGTTCCCACTCCCCATCCCTTGTCCAGAAGCGAGACACGTTTTTGAAGTTGGGTGATGGCAGTCTGCAAGTCCTGCACTGCTGGAGTTTGACTGTCTTGGGTGACATTGGAGGGATCACAAGAGTCTGAGACTGGGGAAGTCTTGCCCTTCCAGGGTGAAAGTGGAGCTAAATGAAGCAAATGCATCTTTTCTCAGATACAAAGCATATCAAAAAACATGACAGAACCAATTTCTTTCAATCGATCATAGTGACTTGGATCTCACCAATTCAGGTCAAGAGTCAAGACATCACTTACATCTGAGGCTTCAACTGGGAAAGGGTTGGATGGCTGCAACACCCCAAGCTGCTTCTCAATCTCCTGGGAATGGGGTCCCAATGGCACTGAGGTAAGGTTATGACCTTTAACCAAACAACGTGGGTTTTCCCGTGGCAGAAAGCAGAAATTGCAAATCATCTAAGATCAGCTCAGCGATGCTGCTCTCCATTGATGCGAGTTTGGCCTGGGGGGACGTGACACTTTCCACTGAGAAGGTTGGCTCTGACTCACTCCGTTTGGAGTCAAAAAAAAGATGATTGACAAATTGACAAACAAATTGCTTCTTTTTTTTCGCAGGTTGTTCTGTTGAGTTCGATGTTTTTGTGGACCACAATTTCGACCAAGCCCGAATTTTCCAGGTTGATCAACAGAATGGCGCCGGCAGGCGTCAATGAATCAATCGATTAATTTACGTATGTTTATTCCCAAAGGAGTGAGGACGGAACATCAGCAAGCTCAGCAACAGCCAGAGCTCTTCTTCTTCTTGCTCTTCTTAGACTTCACAGCAGAGCCAGTCTTGACAGCTGCAGCAGCAGAGCTGGCAGGGATCACAAAGCTCGCGCTGGCCATCTCTGACATTGCATGCCCCTCCTGAGGCGCAGTGTGGCCTTCAGGGTGTGTAGTGATCACATAGCCAGGTGGCAGTGCTTCACCAGGAGCAAACCACTTGCCCTGGGAATGGTCCAAACCACCCACTGCCGGCATGGCAGGCATGTAGGGAGACATGGAGTACCCACCATAAGTTGTGTACGGTGCCCCTGTCATGTAAGCTCCATCCATTGTCATTGGCTGCGACACCACGTAAGGAGCACCCGGCATGGCCCCAGTCTCGACCGTAGTGGCGGGCACTTGGTATTCCATGCTATCTATCAGGTGCTGCTACGGAATGCTACCCGGTGTCTTTTTATACTCAGCGACTTTCGCTTGACACAGCTGATGCAGCATGCAATTCTGCCGTTCCATCTGGCTTCAAGACCCGACAGTTTGTCAGAAAGTGTCGCTTGTCAGCATCTCTTCAATCAAATCATAAGAAAAATACAAACAACATCAAAAGACTTTGGAAGGCAAACAAATGTTTTCATCACAACCGGTATGAGACTATCCCTGACAGACTGTGAAAGAGTGAAAGAGAAATTAGATATAGAATCTATGCCCATATTATGACTGCTTCTTCCTCACAAATTGTGAACCTTCTTCCACCATACGCAAACTCACTCTCTGTATCTATGTCCCTCCCCATAGGCCCCATACTACCAAGAATGGTAGAAACAGCATTTGAACTATGCAGACTTTTCCATGGTCATCACAATCACAGGAAAAACATTGCAAAACGCAAAGCCCTCACCAAGAACTCTACTCGGTTTTCGCATTTTTTCGCCGCACAATCAATCTCCGAGTTGTCCAGATCACCTGAATTCTTCAGACGAGATCGGTCGTTTTGCAAGTCATTAACGGTAACGAAACATAGTACAGGGTCTCACCGCAAAGTCACAAAAGAACAGATGTGCTTGAAGACCTCAGCAGCCTCAGCAACAGCCGGAGCTCTTCTTTTTCTTGCTCTTCTTGGACTTCANAACTGGTATTCCATTGCAATCAAGGTAGATTGGAAAGATTCGCGATAGTCTTCCTCTTACAAATCCCTCTCAATTGATCAATACAGCTTTGAGCCATAAAACGCACGAGCTTTTGTGCTTCTGGAAAGCCAAAAATGCACCATGTGACATGAGACAACATTCGTCCGCCTCCTAGTTGCTTTTGACTTCAAAGCAAGCAATCTGAGAAGCTGGCACCATCACTGATGCTGGCCACACTGGGAGTGTAGTGAATTTCGTAGGTCACTTGCCTCATCCAGTGCATGTGCTAAGCCCTTTTGTCCCCTTGGCAGTCTTCCAATGCTTCCGGTATCCCTGAGCATAGTCACCCCTCACTAGGCACCGTGGGACCATCACCAGAGGCCAAGCGCTCCAACTGACTCACTAAAGACCTCACAGTGGCAAGCCTCCAACACTGGGAATCAGATTGGGACATGCGACAATGCTAGAATGCTACAATAAATATTGATTGAAATCTGAGAATTGTTGCTGAAAAGTCAACAAAAAGGTTGTGCTTTCAAAAGGTGGTGATCATGAGATTTTCCGAACGTGCAAAGCAAGGCCCTGGCGAAGGCATCGCATAACCACTCGCCTACCATGGAGTAGCTGGCCATGTCGACTAATCTCCAGCAATGATCCAATGCTATCCAATGCTTCAACATGCTTCAACCCCGCAAATTGCTCCTTCCAAACGGTCTCTCAGCTATTTTTTTTTGTGCACGGCAATCTACAGGCCTGGTGCCGTCCGCCACTTCTGCCCCAGGCAGCTGACCCATCAGCCAAGCCCGCCAGTCGCTGTTCCAATACCTTGCATCTCAAAGCCCACCAGACAAGTTGTGGTCAGAGTTTCCCCACCTTCAATTCCGTGGACATTGCCACAGGGTCTGCACCTTCAACGAGTACAACACATGCTCAGTCATTTGTTGGCAGGTCGAAACTTACTGTATGACTTGATAGTTGTGGATCAAACAAAACAGCGAACGCATTTGAACTCTATGTTGGTTTTGGGGACAAACCGCTGTGCCTTTAGATGCCTTCAGTATCGTTTGACAACTGTCAACTGTTTCAGTGGCAGGATATGTTTGCTTTCAACTGCATTACTCGAAGCATGGCAGAACATCAAGCACGACACATGTGGACGGAATGCTTCTCAACTCCCAGATATGCTGCACCTAGTAGATCAGCTGTTGCTGTGTCCTCACTGAAAACATTGCTTCACTGAATTAAAGAGCACGGCTGCACTATGAGATCTGCGCTCCTTTGCAGCAGACTTCTCTGTGTATTTCAGAAGTTCGGACACTTCTGCCTGGCAGCATCAGCATCTTCGTGAAAGAGAACACGCAAAGCCTTGTGGACATGGGCCCGTGGCCAATTTTCCTTATTTTTCCTAGTGAGTGTTAGTGATTAGTGGGCTCCTGTTGCGCTACACAACCACTGTCCAAACTATGCAGGATGATTGCCTGCAGTCGCACCAAACGTTGCTCAGGTGGCTCGAAACTACTACTGCCCATAACCTGGCGGACCAGAAAAGCAGTCCAACGCCGACCAGATCTGACCAAACAAATGAAAGGAGCAGGTGTTCAAATGTACCAGGACTTTGATTCTTGTAGTGACTGTCCCTGCTTTGTTGGCTAATTCATTGTTGATGCAATTGAATGGTTATAACTCAGCAACTTGAAATGGTCAGTCACCTGCAGTAACCCACCTCCATCCCCAAGCTCGCCTCAAATTCCCGTTTTGGGCGTGCAGAAAGACTTCCAGTGGTGCCATTCGCCTGTCGGAGCCGGTTCCTGTATCTCAACTCTATAAATTTCTCAGGCGAAGTGCTTGCACGTAAGATTTGCAGGTAGACATGACAAGTGGATACATCATAATACATCACTATCCGTCCGCAATTATGCCTAGGTGGAAGGGTGGAAGGGAAACTTCTTTAGAACTGACAAGCATTTGATCCATCTAAGGATGAGCGGCACTGATGAATTTTTACTATCACGCGCGAACTTTGTCTTGCTTCATGGTCTTGAACAGGATGGCGGAAGCACATGTCCAAGTCGAGGAGCTTGGAAAGTGGTTTTTTTGCCGATTGCCGCACAGAAGGGCCATCTTTTGGCAGGCACTTCCGGACGATGTCTGGGAGACTTTTGTAAGAAGACCGATGTGTTTCCTTCAATGCGTGCTCGCCCAACTGCTCGCAGGTTGCTAGACGAACCACCTTGACATGTCGATTCATGTCATACTGCTTGGATCGGAGGCTTGTTGCTCCGCCTCCACTCCTAAAGGTGTTGAAGCTAGGAGATGTGGTTCGAGAACAGTCATCTTACGCTTTGGAAAGCTTGCCTGCAACTGGCTTTACAGACCTCCAGGGCCAAGCTGGATGAATGGCATGGTATGCTGTTTTCTCATCACATTTACAAAGTCATGCAGCCATGCAGCCTTTTGAGAAAACCTTTGAACTGTTTAAAGTTGAATCCTTCTTGAAAGGTATTGACAAAAACGCTACGGCAGTTGCTTAGTTAGTTGATGCAATGTTCCTTTCTTGCCTCCAAAACTCTCCTTGACTCATCAGCAATGCCACAGTGCCACAGTCAAAAAGCAACTCCTTGCTCTCAGCCCGGAGCTGCTCGTCTGCCACGACCACGGATCCCTGCAGTGCCGTATGCATGACGCCAGGTCAAGAACAGGGAAACATAACATGAAATGCAAAGCAACATGACTTTAGTCACTCTAAACCCTGCAAAAAACTAGCATCACATTCAAACATGTTTTGCTTCTGCACGGCTAAAAAAAAAAGGCGTACAGTCACACAAGTGTGGCAAGCTGTACCCGACCTCTGGCACTGCAAAGGGCAAACACACAAAGAGCGGACGCTTCGTAATGCTCTGCACCTGAGGACGTTTCTCACTGGCGATGACTCCAAGGTGTCTAGGATGAAAAATGTTGAAAGCACCTCCTTGAGTTTGCATTGCACGAGGTCATCGTCTTGAAGCACCTGACCAAAGTTGCTTCTGCTGTCTGCTTGTCTTTTAAGTTTTGATGATTCTTCCAGCGTTTTCCAGTCTGTACGGACATTTGTCACTCCCAGGTCTCACCTCTCCAAGGAGCGTGCTATCAGGTCTTGAAGGATATGGCACACAGGCGAAAATCAATTTATCTTTTTCATCTTTTTGATCTTTTTGATCTTTTTGCTTGGTGCGCCAAACGAAGGTCTGAACCAATTGACAATTTGTGAAGCCGTTCGACTTGAGATACTCTTCCCAAGCAGGCACCTTCAGCGAGGTGAGCAACACACGCGAGAAAAGATGAGAGCAGACCGGGATCATACATTCAACTTGCATGAATTGCATGTATGTACCAGCATTTTACCAGCAGTTGAGGTCTACCAGCTTTGCATACAAGCCGTTTGCTCACCAAGCAGGGACTACTTCGCACTTCTCGAAGGATTTCTTTTCAACAAGTGCAAAGGAGTCAGCTGCCAAGCACGAGCATTTGCACTGGAAACACAGAATCCTGCCTCAACTCGCCCTTCTTCAGATTCTTTGTTTTGCCTCACCGAAGAGATGGCAATCCAGGTTATGTTGATTCATGGATGCATCGCAACACAAGCCAGAATCCCCGTCCCGAACCTCTGCTTCTTCTTGGGTGGCTGTTTCACATCTTGATGCAAGTGCAGGAAAGTTCTTTGAACGGAAACTCGTCGACATGATACAGCCTCCAGTCTTTAGTGAATCTGAATGCTCCAACAAAATGGCAAAGCAGCTGGAACAAGAGGAAAACCAAAAAAGGACTATCTAAAAAGGACCTGAAAGGTACAGTATGTCTTTCAGGTTGCCGAAGTGCCTCTTTAACTGTACCTCATTGTCTGGCATGACTTTCTGCAAGACACGTTCCATCCCATTCCCATTCCTGGCAGTCCCTAGCCTGTTTTTGCAAGAACTCCTCGACATCAGCAAAGCACCGAGCCGACCGAGCTTGTCGTTTTTTTTCATAAATGATTTGTGGTAAGGGAATGCCATGGGATTGGCCAGCCTCGTGGCAGGTGTCCGGTGGAATTAGCCCTTCACAGTGGCAACGTACAAAATACTAGTACACTGTAAAAGCAAGAGATTGCAAGGAGTGAAATGCAGCACCCACCTGAACACCCGCTGAACTCGAAGACAAATGGAACGCACCCGGGATCATGATGGTCACTATCGGTTGGCTGTGAAAATCGCTTTGAGGTACAGGAACGGTGCTGGTTACTGGTGGCTGTTGCGCTCTGTATCATGAAGTTGCTGTCAGAACACTATCATTGCGGACAGCGTCTCGGACCAAAATGCAGAAAACAGATTGACGGGATGTGCAACGAGCACCCCACATCCGTCCAGCTGGCATATCAACAATGAGCCCAACAACTCTACTGCGAACTTTGGAAGACAAGAACTAAGAAATACCTCGCACAGCTGATTTTACGTACTGTATCTACACTGTAGTTCCAATAAAAGGTCACAACATGTTGGCCTCCTTCTTTGCAAAGGTGTCAAAGGCATCTTGCACCCGCGTTGCGGAAGTGTCCAGACCCTGCAGTGAAAAGATGTTTAAAAAACATTCCCGGAATCAAACAATTCAAGATCTCAGGGTCCAAGTGGTGCTATGTCTGCTATGTTCTTATGATATTGAGCTCATCATCTTAACGTTGAAATAATAGGATTCGAAGCGCATGCAGGTGAATTTCGGAGGCTGAGGGCAGTGGCTTCAGCAGTCACCTGTGCCAGGCTCTGGATTGGTAAAAAATCGAAAACTACATAGAACCAAGTTGACATGTTGACAATTGCATATAATGACGTATAAAAGTTATATGTAATACATACGATATTGTATATTGTATACTATAACTTAATTATGTGTATTGTATGTGAATTGGTTTTATTCATCAAATCATATCATATATATAATATATATAATATAATTAATGTCATAGACTCATAGACAGATACCAGCATCCTGCTCTTGTCTGCTGATCGCCGAAAACGCTTGGACCCTTGACATGCTTTCTAACACAACAAAGGCTTGTGTCACCAAGAGCACCATAGCTCTTTTCTACACGATTCAGCATTCTCGAGACAAATGTTCTCACAATCCAAATCACCTGAATTCTTCAGACGAGACTGTAAGTTATTAACCAAGCATATTCACAGGGTCTCACCGCAAAGTCACAAAGGAGCGGATGTGCTCGAAGACCTCAGCAGCCTCAGCAACAGCCGGAGCTCTTCTTTTTCTTGCTCTTCTTGGACTTCACAGCAGAGCCAGTCTTGACAGCTGCAGCAGCAGAGCTAGCAGGGATCACAAAGCTCGCACTGGCCATCTCTGACATTGCATGTCCCTCCTGAGGCGCAGTGTGGCCCTCAGGGTGTGCAGTCATCACATAGCCAGGTGGCAGTGCCTCACCAGGAGCAAACCACTTGCCCTGGGAATGGTCCAAACCACCTACTGCCGGCATGGCAGGCATGTAGGGAGACATGGAGTACCCACCGTAAGTTGTGTACGGTGCCCCTGTCATGTAAGCTCCATCCATTGCCATTGGCTGAGACACCACGTAAGGAGCACCTGGCATGGCCCCAGTCTCGACCGTAGTGGCGGGCACTTGGTATTCCATGCTTGCTATCAGGTGCTGCTACGGAATGCTACCCGGTGTCTTTTTATACTCAGCGACTTTCGCTTGACACAGCTGATGCAGCATGCAATTCTGCCGTTCCATCTGGCTTCAAGACCCAACAGTTTGTCAGAAAGTGTCGCTTGTCAGCATCTCTTCAATCAAATCATAAGAAAAATACAAACAACATCAAAAGACCGTAGAAGGCAAGCAAATGTTTTCATCACAACCTGTCTCAGACTATCCCTGACAGACTGTGAAAGAGTGAAAGAGAAAATATATACAGAATCTATGCCCATATGAGTGCTTCCTCCTCACGGATTGTGAACCTTCTTCCACCATGCGCAAACTCACTCTCTGTATGTCCCTCCCTACGGCCCTACACAAGCAAGAGTGGTAGGACTAGACGTTACGACGTACAAAACAGCATGTGAACTATATATGCCACTCTGCAGACTTTTCCATGGTTATCATAATCACAGGAAAAACATTGCAAAACGCAAAGCCCTCACCAAGAACTCTTCTCGGTTTTCGCATTTTTTTCGCCGCGCAATCAATCTCCAAGTTGTCCAGATCACCTGAATTCTTCAGACGAGACTGCAAGTCATTAACCAAATATATTAACAGGGTCTCACCGCAAAGTCACAAAGGAACGGATGTGCTTGAAGACCTCAGCAGCCTCAGCAACAGCCGGAGCTCTTCTTTTTCTTGCTCTTCTTGGACTTCACGGCAGAGCCAGTCTTCACAGCTGCAGCAGCAGAGCTGGCAGGGATCACAAAGCTCGCGCTGGCCATCTCTGACATTGCATGCCCCTCCTGAGGCGCAGAGTGGCCTTCAGGGTGTGTAGTGATCACATAGCCAGGTGGCAGTGCCTCACCAGGAGCAAACCACTTGCCCTGGGAATGGTCCAAACCACCCACTGCCGGCATGGCAGGCATGTAGGGAGACATGGAGTACCCACCATAAGTTGTGTACGGTGACCCTGTCATGTAAGCTCCATCCATTGTCATTGGCTGCGACACCACGTAAGGAGCACCCGGCATGGCCCCAGTCTCGACCGTAGTGGCGGGCACTTGGTATTCCATGCTTGCTATCAGGTGCTGCTACGGAATGCTACCCGGTGTCTTTTTATACTCAGCGACTTTCGCTTGACACAGCTGATGCAGCATGCAATTCTGCCGTTCCATCTGGCTTCAAGACCCAACAGTTTGTCAGAAAGTGTCGCTTGTCAGCATCTCTTCAATCAAATCATAAGAAAAATACAAACAACATCAAAAGACCGTAGAAGGCAAGCAAATGTTTTCATCACAACCTGTCTCAGACTATCCCTGACAGACTGTGAAAGAGTGAAAGAGAAAATATATACAGAATCTATGCCCATATGAGTGCTTCCTCCTCACGGATTGTGAACCTTCTTCCACCATGCGCAAACTCACTCTCTGTATGTCCCTCCCTACGGCCCTACACAAGCAAGAGTGGTAGGACTAGACGTTACGACGTACAAAACAGCATGTGAACTATATATGCCACTCTGCAGACTTTTCCATGGTCATCATAATCACAGGAAAAACATTGCAAAACGCAAAGCCCTCACCAAGAACTCTTCTCGGTTTTCGCATTTTTTTCGCCGCGCAATCAATCTCCAAGTTGTCCAGATCACCTGAATTCTTCAGACGAGACTGCAAGTCATTAACCAAATATATTAACAGGGTCTCACCGCAAAGTCACAAAGGAACGGATGTGCTTGAAGACCTCAGCAGCCTCAGCAACAGCCGGAGCTCTTCTTTTTCTTGCTCTTCTTGGACTTCACGGCAGAGCCAGTCTTCACAGCTGCAGCAGCAGAGCTGGCAGGGATCACAAAGCTCGCGCTGGCCATCTCTGACATTGCATGCCCCTCCTGAGGCGCAGAGTGGCCTTCAGGGTGTGTAGTGATCACATAGCCAGGTGGCAGTGCCTCACCAGGAGCAAACCACTTGCCCTGGGAATGGTCCAAACCACCCACTGCCGGCATGGCAGGCATGTAGGGAGACATGGAGTACCCACCNAAACCCAGATGGTGATGTAGCGATGGGTGCATCACCGCCGAGGTGAGGAGTAGATAGTTTCACTTTTGGGTTACAACATGTACGACATAGCTGCGTGTTGTGTTACATTATGTCTGTTTTCATTGAAACAGCAATTAGGTGGACGTCACTTTCCACCTTCAGTTTTTTGCTAAGCGCTCGGGTGGGTGAGGCGAAGAATCCTGGACCCCTTGATTGTGACTTGAACATTTGTAATGGTGAATCTGTTATTCGTTTTTCTATCATTAATCCTACTGCAATTCACAATAAAATTGGTGACCTTGTTGAATTGAACTCAAATTGTTTGTGCTTGGCAGAAACGTCGGCAACACAAGCCGTGCAGGATACATCTACCATTCTTGCAGGGAAACATGATTATCGAATGTTTTGGAGCTCGCCGGTGGCGAGTAGAATGGTTCTTGAATATGATCGCCCGGTTTATCGAGGGGAAAGTTCAGGGACTGCATGTATGACAAATTTACCATCCAGGCCTAGCAACATTTCATTACCAGAAGATATCGCAGCATCATCCAGGATAATGAGTTGTGTGGTCCGTTTGGGATGTATAGACGTGTTAGTTTTTTCCTTTTATGGACTTACGGGGAGTTCATTGGAAGCAAGGAAGGCGAATGACTATCTCTTGGCATCAATGTATCACCTTGCTACACAAGTACGTATGCCGGTGTTAGTGGGAGGGGATTTCAATATTCGACCAGAAGTTTTGCCATCATATGAGCTCTTCAGTAAAAAGGGTTTTTTGGATGCATTTACTTTTTTTGAAAGTAAACATGGATTTGCACTTCCTCCTACATGTAATGGGAAGACGAGGAACGATACTTTCCTTATTGATCCAGTGTTGATGCCTTATATCCATGATATTCACGTGGTTGAAGGTTGCATATTTGATTCACATTCACCCTTAAACATTGACTTCAGGATCCCTTTGAATCCACCTGCGCACCTTCAGTGGAGGATGCCAAAATCATGGAAAGAGTTGGGAATTCCGAAGCCTTTGATTCAAGCGGCATATGAAAGGCATTTTGCCTCATCAGGATTACACGAAATCATACAAGATACAAACGTTGACTTTGCTGAAACAATGGGAAAATGGTCCAAGTTTGTTGAAAAGATTGTAGGTGAAGCAGTCAAGGACCACCATCAAATGGATCCGGTGACTCAAACACACTCAACATTACCGAAGATGTATCAAGGAAGATGTGTAGAAAGAAAAAGAGTTAAAGTCATGGTGGGTAATCCCACGAAATACTCCGAACAAGGATACAATCCAAATGAATTGGCTTTTACCATGAAAGTTAAGCAGAAAACTAAACAAGTTAGACGCTTAGAAGGGTTATACCGTGCAATGAATAACTACTTCACAAATGTAGGGCCTCTTCCGGATTATGGCACATATTGCCAATGGAAAGGTGAGTGGCAAACTATTTTGGGGGCAAGGGGCTATGGCAACTCATGGCAAAAATGGATCTTGGGTTTCGATGCTGTGCCTTGTGTACCAAGCAATGTACCTCAAAAGAATTTCGTGTATGATGCTTTACAGATAACGAGACATGACTGTAACATAGCTGCAAGAAGGGAGCAGCAGTTGAGGCAAGAATCTTATCATCTGAAAATGGCATTTGATAGAAGTGATAACTTTTTGAGGGGTACGTATCGAATCCGGAAAGGACATGGTATGCCGCCAGTTAAAAATGTGACGGTGACCAAGAAGTGTAATGCTGTCTTATGTAGATCGTCGCATGGTCGATTGGTGGTCAAAATGACCCAAGATAAAATTGATTTGCACCCAAATAGGGAAATTCATTTCGGGGAATGTGTTGCAGAGCTACTGGAGCAGAAAGGCAACATCGCTATCTTGCATCATACCACGGGTCATGTACCAACCCAGGGGATTTTGTCGCAGGATGATTTTGCTTGCACTCCTATTGAACTTTGTAAAGAATTTACACGTTTCTGGGAACCACTATGGCAAAGAGACACAAAAGAAGAAGAAAATGAAAGTAGACATTGGGAGAATCTTAATGCCATCATTGAGCATGTCGAAGTTTCAATTCCGCCAATAAAGATTGACCTAGAAGATCCACAGCGATGGATTGACACCATAAAACGTTTGAAAAAAGATAAGGCAATAGGCTTTGATGGATGGCACAATGAAGATTTGCAATCTTTACCTGAAAGTGCTATCACTCACCTATCGCAGATTTTCAAGAAATTATGGGGTCACAAGTTCAATCAGAACTACATGCAAGCGCGTGTCATCTTGTTGTCTAAGATAAAGGAAGTTCAACACATGGGGCACTGTCGCCCTGTAACCATACTAGGAACTCTTTATAGACTGGCTACAAAGATGATAGCAGATCAGTTGCTTGAAGCGTGGTCACATAGACTGCCGGACACAATCTCGGGAGGCGTGCCACGTAGAGGGGCTAGGATGCTAATGTATGTCCATCAGTGCAAGGTGGAACAATGCATCATAACGCGACAGCAAGTAGGAGGATTTGTACTTGACCTAATCAAAGCCTTTAATTATATTCCACGTAAACCATTACGACAGATGTTCATCAAAATGGGGGTTCCTCCCATGTACATCGACTGTTGGTTGGAATCATTAAAGTCATTGTCAAGACTGCCACAGATAGGTCCACACCTAGGGGATCCGGTGGAATCAAGCACTGGAGTGCCGGAGGGGGATGCGATGTCAGTATGCTCCATGGTGGCGTTGGCGTTCTTTTACCATGAACATATCACACAGCAATTGAGACAAGTGAGAGTGACAATCTATGCAGATAATTGGTCGTGGCTAACCACATCCCAAAAAGAAAACTTTAAGGCACTACAATATACACTTGCATTTGTAGCAGCGGCACGTATGGATATAGACTTCATGAAATCTTGGGCATGGGCAAATGGTGCTGATTTCAAGAGGTCATTGGAATATCTTCAGTTCTTGCTACCTAATGGTGAGTGTTCCATCCCAGTTGCACAAAACGCACGGGAGTTAGGGGTGTTGATAAAGTATTCTAAGAAATCGACGCTAGGACCATTAGCCGAAAAAATTAAAGGGGCAAAAAACCGTTTACAAAAATTGACATGGGTGTCGACAGCGCTAGAAACTAAAGGAAGACTGATTCAGACGTCAGTGTGGCCTTACTGTTTTTACGGTGCGGAAGGAACTGGAATAGGAGAAAATCATTTTTGTAAGCTAAGAAGGGCAGTTGCAAATATTTTTTGTTCGGGACATAAACAGGCTAGCTCATGGATAGCAAATCACATGCTCATGGGTTCGTTTCAAGATCCCTTACTATATATTATATGTAGTTGTCTTTGTTTGCTTCGTCAACTTGCAGATTGCAATCGTGACTTGGCAGTGCAAGTGTTAACAACGGCATGGACCTACCATGTTACACATACATTTGGGCCGGGTACTGCATTGCGTTTCTACATAGAAAAGGCGGGCTGGTATATCAATATGGAAGGGGAAATTGGGCACAATACGATGAGCTTACGGAAAGTTAAAATTTTTGAACTCTCACCCCGAGAGATACGTCAGGAATTGACACATCTATGGGGACTGACTGTTGTAGCAACTAGTGAACACAGAAAAGGTATCTCCTTAACTAGACAGATTCATCAGAAAAACACCCATATGGCCCTACGGGACTTTACGGACCCTGAATTGAAAAGTCTATACATTAATGTTACAGGAGGGTTTCAATCTGGAGTCATCAAAAAAATTTGCTACAATGGCGATGAGGGTACAGAACTTTGCCCTTTTTGTAATGCTACTGACACGAAGTGGCATCGGCTTATTGAGTGTCCACATTTCGAAAGGCTGAGACATAAACACGTAGGGGCGATCGATCTTCTGACAAATCGGTATCCTGAATGGGTTTGGCACCCGCTTGCATACCATCACGAAATGGTCGATTTGTTAAAAATTTTCTTGGAACAAAAAAAGGAATTGCCTCTTGAGCACATTGTTCAACATAAAGATGGAAGTCCTTTGAGATTTTACACTGATGGATCTTGTATACACTCCTGTGACCCACATGCCAGAAGGGCAGGTTTCTCGATCATTCAAGATGTAACTCGAACGGATGAGCAAAGAGTGGAGGCGATGACTTCATTTCTAGAAACAAAACTAATCCCAGATGTGTTTGTAGTAAATACAGTGAGTCATACCGTAGGACCGCAAACACCTGCAAGAAGTGAGCTAATGGCTGTAGTTCGTGTGCTGGAAACTCTTGAGGATCAACAGGTGGATAATCATGTAATAATCCATACAGATGCATCATACGTTTTGAAGGTTGTACGTTGGGTTAGAAAGCCATCAAACATGTTAGTTGTTTTCAAGAAGAAGAATGCTGATCTAATTCGGAAATTAGCAAGACTTTGGAACGAAGATAAACATNCAACTTGCAGATTGCAATCGTGACTTGGCAGTGCAAGTGTTAACAACGGCATGGACCTACCATGTTACACATACATTTGGGCCGGGTACTGCATTGCGTTTCTACATAGAAAAGGCGGGCTGGTATATCAATATGGAAGGGGAAATTGGGCACAATACGATGAGCTTACGGAAAGTTAAAATTTTTGAACTCTCACCCCGAGAGATACGTCAGGAATTGACACATCTATGGGGACTGACTGTTGTAGCAACTAGTGAACACAGAAAAGGTATCTCCTTGACTAGACAGATTCATCAGAAAAACACCCATATGGCCCTACGGGACTTTACGGACCCTGAATTGAAAAGTCTATACATTAATGTTACAGGAGGGTTTCAATCTGGAGTCATCAAAAAAATTTGCTACAATGGCGATGAGGGTACAGAACTTTGCCCTTTTTGTAATGCTACTGACACGAAGTGGCATCGGCTTATTGAGTGTCCACATTTCGAAAGGCTGAGACATAAACACGTAGGGGCGATCGATCTTCTGACAAATCGGTATCCTGAATGGGTTTGGCACCCGCTTGCATACCATCACGAAATGGTCGATTTGTTAAAAATTTTCTTGGAACAAAAAAAGGAATTGCCTCTTGAGCACATTGTTCAACATAAAGATGGAAGTCCTTTGAGATTTTACACTGATGGATCTTGTATACACTCCTGTGACCCACATGCCAGAAGGGCAGGTTTCTCGATCATTCAAGATGTAACTCGAACGGATGAGCAAAGAGTGGAGGCGATGACTTCATTTCTAGAAACAAAACTAATCCCAGATGTGTTTGTAGTAAATACAGT